>CAJNOL010002567.1:0-36199 GCA_905250125.1 Rotaria sordida | reverse complement strand
TCTACCAATAATTAACTATTTTTTTCCTTCTGTTGATTAATCCTGTGAAAAGAATTTCTTAACATATTCTCTAATATACTCTTATCATTTTAATATATTTGAATAGCTGCTAATACAGTCATTAATTTATCTTTTCATCTGTCTCACGATCACATTAACTATGTAAATCTATTTTTTCATTTCTATGTTTAATTTTCCTTTCCTTAAACAAAGAATGATTCAAATTTTTTAATAAACTCATTTTTGATGTATTAATTATTGATTATGATCTATCTTGTTCATCTTAATTATGTATATTACGAAATAGAAGAAAGAAATTTTTAATATTAAGAAAAATCATTTACAGAAAATTAACCTTGTTCGACTTTAGATTTTGTCGAATATCTTTAATAAAACATCTCTATTTTGTACACTTGTAACGACATTCGATAAGGAGAGGTTTCTTTCAATAATCTTATACCATAATATAATATTACGTTTTCCAATGTGCTTAGCGAATATAATATACTGACCTCATTAATAATCAACTTAGTTGTAAAAGTCTTGATGAATTTTCTCATGAATAATCACTAGCGAAGTGTCCAAATTCTGATTATGTTAAAAGAATAGAAAATGATAGTCTTATTTTTATTGACTATTTAATAGATGAGTTACTCGGCTATTGGGATATTAGCGTCAATATTCTTACGGATAGCCACAAGCCTATAAGTTAAACATAACAACACTAATAATCAATACACTGTTGGCATACATTAAATGTGAATGGTTTTGATTCAACTCCACTATTATCTCTTTATATATTTGAAGCTGTACGGATAAACCTCAAACAACTAGAAATGTTACAATTGTTGAGAAAAGGTTATTAATAAAAACGTGATTGAACTATTGGAAGTCTCCGGAAATATAAATTGTGGCTTTGAACTGGATTGCACTGTTACCTATCAGGTATAAAATCCAAATGATAGTTGAGATATCTTGACTATCAAGCGATGAATCACATGAGTAATTGTACTCAGTTGGATGGATGTGGGTGCCACTGTTCTGCTAATCAACACCCGCACCCGCACCCACACCCCACACTCCTTTAGATTAGGTATTCAAGTAGATATCTTTGTTTCTTTTGTTCAGCCACTATATCGACAGCAACAACTACAACAACAACACTATCACCACCACCATAACGCAAATGTTCAACAAATGGTTCTCGCGACTCATCAGACTAACAAATTATTCAATCTTATCCTTTTCATGTTTCTATCAATTCATCTCAATCTCAACCGTCACCCTTCAGTTCTAGTTATGCTTTAGTCGAGATGGACGGTCATGTGATCGAACTGACTCTGGCTAATATTCTCAATGTTCCACCCTGTCTTCTGTCTACAAAGTTTGCAAGCGCTCTCGCTCATAAATTCTGTTGATTTATCAATTCCACCTAAGATATTTCGCCTTGCTTTCACCCTCAAATCTTTTACCGTATCCAACATTTCGAAATCTCTCAATGTTCCGCGCGAGTTGTTCAACATGCATCATCTATTAACACTATCTATTGTTAACTGTGGCCTGGAGATACTTCCAGAAGATATCGTCAACCTTGCTCAACTCTCCCTTAGACAAAAAACATCTGCCTTTTTCTATGAGCTAGTTCTCCTCTATCCTTTATTACTATATCTTCATTCACATACCCATGGATAGAGCATAAGTTAAACCACACATGTATACTGGCAGTCCATTTTACTGGCTTATTGCTTCAAATTTGTTCGGGATATACAAAAATGTTTCATTTTCGTGGTAGTTGCTTTTTCATTTCAATTTTTGATCATTTAATACGTTACATTAAAAAAACAAAATATGCTATAAGATGCAGCTTGAAAAGTTCTAGAATTTACATAGAATTGCTCATTTTATAGTTGCACTTTTTGTTTTCAAAATGGACACAAGTTTGAGCGACTAATTTTTCACGCTTCTAAAAAATGTTTTTTGCCCGTGGGAGAGCATCACAAAAATGAAATGTTTTTTTGTATATGTCGAAGAAATCTGAAATAATAAGTCAGTGAAATGGGTTTCATATATATATATATATATATATATATGTAGTTGGGTGTGTGGGTGTGGGGTATGGGCGTGAATGCACTCAAAGTACACCCATACACACTCACTCTCCACACCCACACTCACACCCACCCCAATTTAAAAAACGATGGTGATTTAGATTCGACTTGTCAATTATTATTGAGTATAAATATGAATCCTCCCTACGCCACATAAAACCAGTATTGGCTGAGTCTGATTTCCGGTGGAGTACCAGAAGAACGTAAGAATCCATGTCTCAAAGCTATCATCAATATGGTCACTAGCATCTTGTCCAAATTTGACACTGTAGCAGAGAATTCGGCTGAACCTCGAGGTTCTCTCTGAAGTACAGATCGAAGCTGAGACCAATTATTCAATCACCACTGAAACTGGGAGTGAACTGTCGATTTAAATCAACTGTCCATCTGGGGCACAACCTAAGACCAGTAAATCGACTAGAACTGAAATCTGCGTAGCTTCCGCGACTTTTAATCAAAATCTGAACAGTACGTAGACGTAGCCAGGACAGTCGTCTCGAAATACGTTCGAGATGAGCACTCTAGTCAGGTACGAAGCTGTCACTGTAATTGAGAAGGTGGTCAAACCTCGAATGTAGTTGGAAGTTAAGACCAGTAATTCAATCGCAGCTGAAACGAAGATGAGTACCGGTTCATGAAAAGCTTCGAAATGGATGCAGAACCAGGAGTGAAATCTGAATGGGCCACAGAATCGATTCTGAAAGCTAGACAAGAAGTAAGATCTGACAGAGTTCGCATTACACACAGCCAGCGCGATAGGCCTTGATATCAGGTCTGAAGTCGAATGCTCAATGAGATTGGTAGCAGAATGACGACTTGAAGTGCAGTATAAATGAGAATCATGACCGGAATAGCAATCGTAATGGAAACAAAGATATACACGGCGACTAGGATGGAAATGTGAATAAAGATGATGATCGATACATATATTGAAATTGAGATCTGGGTCGATGCTACGACTGAGAACGATACCACAAGAGAACTAATATTGGTGCCGAGGCCAAAAATGCATCTGGATCTCGATCTTTGATGACATACATGGTCACGAACACGAAAAGCTCCTAGAAGTAATGTCAAAAACCAATACATTCTCGCATATATGGAAAGGACATCTGAGACTTGGTGCAGCCAGGCTCATGGTATTGAGTGGTATAGTATTGCTTGTGAAATGCTAATATTTTATTGATACTCTGCAACGATGGTAAGAAACCAAGTAAAGTAGTGTTATGGTGCATAATTTTTCTGCCTTTGATTCATACTATTTTGCATCCTTTAAGCTGTTCGCATGATGAGTAATAGAACGAGCAAAACGATGATAATATTTTTATGGGGAAAAAACCATGTATCTCATTAAAATATCTTAATTAATGATAGAACAAGCAAAACGAGAATAATATTTTCATAAGATAAAAATCAGATATCTCATTAATATACTTTAATGAATGATCAAACAAGCAAAAAGACGATAGTACTTGTATGAAATAAACAACGTATTTCAAACATATTTGATAAATAGTTATTTCAAGGACACGAGTGAAGACAAGTAAGCCAAACTTATATTAGTGATATACATATAAGCAAGGTCTTGTTTTTATCTCTAATATAGAACACCGTCGATATATTAGTGTTATTCTGGTCGTAAGCACACAAGACTTTGTATAATACAGAGAGCAAACGTATGCATTTTGAAATCGCATTTTATTCAGAGAGCGTTGTTTATCATCAGTATTCAATAAATTTTTCTATTCTTAAATAGTATCACTAAGCTTATATTATTTTTTCTTTCGTATCATAGTAATTATTTTTCGGCCGGTAAAAATGTTCCGAAATTCTGTATGAAATAGATAGTAAATATTAACTACTGTAAAGACACGCTTGTCACAAAACGTCTGTAGCAGAAGGTATTAATCAACTTTGTGAGGTCCCATGTAGAAAAAAGACCGTTCACCATTATGTTCTTTTATCGTTCGAAGAGGTTTGACCTTGCTCAAAATTAGTTATGATACTGTACACATAAAAAGTGTTTCAGGAAATTTTCGTTGAGGGATTTCTCTTCATTTGAGTTTTGCTGAAGAATTTGCTTAGAATATTGTTGTCGGAGCGAATAGTTCTAATTAGATAACAGCTGTTGTTAGGATATCAACAAAATTCGCGTCGGTAGGTTTTAGAAAAATCGTATTTCTCCTAAAATGACTCTGTGATTAAGATTATCCAGAAAATTTTCAAGTCATAATAACGAAGTAGGATAATGGAATCATTTGGTGTTTGTGTTATCCAATACCCCTATGATGAAGATAAAAATTATAAAAGATTCTTCAGGAAAAGATAATGAGCGCATAGCTCTGGAAAAAGGGTGATTTCATTGAAATAACTCTAGCTCTAAAACTTTGCTGTATGTTTTTCGGTCACGGCGAACAATCATAAGTGTAAAAGGGTTCAGTTTTTCTGTAGTTCCATAGCACAATCATAGAACTAAAAAATAATGGTGTCTTACCGTAAATGACTCCCTAGCCTTTTGCTTGATATCTCTCTGGGTTTTTATAGTGTCAAACCATAGGGACCAATTAAATAAATGCTTTCGGTGAGTTTTGAAAGCTGTACTCTGTGAGTGTACATCAGAACTCTGCCATTAAAAGCCTATAGAATTAAATAAATATTAGCTTTCACGAGTTTTCGAAAATATCCCTGATTTTCACCGTATTTTTTCAGCTTTTGGAAAAAGACGGCAACTTATCGTAGAATTTTTACTTGGAGCAAGTTTTTGGTTTGTACTAATACCACTAAACAATACTACAATACAAGGCTGGGCGCATTCTGAAACGGTTCTACTTCGAACAGTTTAAGTGTTAATAGTAAGGGAAAGCATGCAAGATAATGACTAGTTTTCCTGAAAAATAAGTTTTCCAAGTAGAATTTTTCACATACTGCTTGAGTATCAGCCCAAAATACAAGTTAGTATCAATGAAAACAGCTCGAAAGTGATTGCTGATAGACTTTTGTAGTAATACTATGGTGACTTTTTTCTTTTATATCTGCGTTGACCATTTCTGTAGGACTTAGTAGAGAATGCAATGCTGAAAGTTTTTAGAGAAAATCTATTTCGGCGCAATAAAACCTGACAGAGATATGTATAGGCATTGTATATGAGCCATAACGGATTCCAACGTAAGAAAATATATGAATGGACAGAATGAAGAACAAGAGGTCCTGCTTGAAACTCGAACGGCACATGTTTTGTGATCCGAGCAGATGTCCTAAGCTAATTAGACTAGAAGGGACATTTTAGTCTACGTTTAGCATCGGAGTATACCATCGTTGACACCAACAATATGGAGGAAGTAACGATGGCTGATCTATCCTGACTCATCTATTAATTTGAGAATATATATAAAATAACAAACTGGCCAAGGAATCTTCAGACCAAGTATTATCATTAAATTGGTTTAACGTCTAGGATTGTCCGAGGTATTGTTCCGCCATAAAGAGGAGTTACAAGCACTCAGTAATTTTATTATTGCATCGCTTGAAAGCAGTCTACTCACTCTAGGAAACAATATAGGAACGTGATGGAAAGAGCATGAACCGATAGGTCATCACAGAGGACACTCATTCAATATTTCTTAAGCTCGTATTATTCACAAAGTTTGTCTGTTATTTGCAATCACTTTTATACATTCGCGAAGTTAGTTTCTATGTTAATCGAAAGTTTTTTGCCAATGGTAGAAGAAAACCTGAGTATGTATATATTGAAGCCGAATAGGATGGTAGAGATGGTCGAGTTCCCCGTTTCCTAGAATTCCGTTCCTTGGGAATGGAACTCACTCGAAGGTTCGTGTCCGAACGTTTCTGATTACATTGAGACATATGGACGTGCATATTCGTTCAATCTGTATCAAGTCACTATGCGTTCCCGGGTTCCCGAGGACACAACTCGCACCAACTTCTGGGCTTCCTGGAACGAAACCCACTCCGAGTTCTGAGTTCTCGGAACGGAACCAGAAATTGATACCCCTCTACGATGGTCAGTTTCAGTAAAAAAAATAGAATTTTTTCCATTATTTAATGTTGCTGTTAACAACCTTAGGAAAAGAATCCTTGAAATCAAAAAGTCGCTTCCCTCTATTGCTACACCCATCAGAGAGGAGTACGGCATTGGTGCCTGTTGGATGTACCATGTTTGATGTGATAGAACTAAAATGGCGACCTGATACAATGCTATGATCTCAAAATCCCTTTTGAAGGGTGTGGCTGTGACTGTGAATGTGGGTATGGATGATGTCTCTCCATCTACACTCATACTCACACTCACACCCACAGATACAGCCACAACCACACACCCACACCCTTTATATGTAGAAACTCTACGACATTTTTACTTGTCAAAGTTGCAATCCTAAAAATGGTGATTCTGGTGCCTTGATCAAGGTTCGACGAATCTGAAGTTATGCTACCTACTGTTTTAAAAAATATAGCTAGAAAACATGCTGAAGATCTTACATCTGAAAATATCCACGGAAGAGAATTGAAAACAGAAAAAAAATAATGTGTACTAGTTTTGACAGAAATCAACAGTCATTAAATAAGCGTTAGCTAGTTAAATAAATATTCGAAGCAAGAGCTTTGATAATTGTTTTAATATGCTGCAGTATTCATGCAAGTGTTTTGATCGGCTATAAGTTTATCGCCAAAAATCTTGTGCAGCCTCCTCAGCATATTAAACATATTTATTTAACCGTTGAAAAATCGTTGAGATTGCACAGAAAAGTTGTCCGCTTATACGTGTATCGATTGAATGGATTAGGCAAAATTATTGCATTGACAGTTTTCTATAGAAAGTCTGCATGGTTAGAGATATATTTATATTCTGATATCATTTATGTGTTCTTCTTTAACTACTGTCTCATCGTAGATTGAAATCGTTCCTATGGATAATAACGTTAAATTGATCAACTACTCGCTTCGTAAGAACAGTATTGTCGTCGATGCAAATGAGAAGCCGAAATCAATTTCATATGGGCAAAATGCAAGAAACATTCAGAACAATACCATCGCTCGAATAAAAAATTATACGATTCGACAGAATATGTATGACTTTTTCTTCTGGTATCAAATATCGTTGTTGTTGCTCTTTCCTAGGAAATTTTGTTACTGGTCAATGATGGGTTTCATAACCGAACCTGTTTTTGCACTGCCTACGATTACAAGTATAGTTACGATCATAGGTATAGTGGTAGTTTGTTTTACCGCACAAAAATCACCAGGTATGTCCTTGTTATTTTGCATTCTTCGTGTTCAATACGATAAAAATCCACAGTTAATTCGGTTCTATTTTACCAGTATTGTGAGTTTTGGTTAAAAAAACTCAAATTATGATAATATTTTATATTGAGATGCTTGAAGCAAACCATCCAGCGAGGACGGAACTATGAGCACTGCAACCGCTTCACTTTTTCATTTCAAATTAGTACTGACGAACGCGAACTAACCAAGATGATCATCATCAGTAGATCTTATACTTTATCCATAAATCGAACCTAGTGAGGCTAGAAAATGACGAGAAAGGTATAGTTGCTTACAAGGAAACCTCATTAACTGTTATTTCCAATTCGAGCTCATATTTTACTCATGAGGGTAGGGTTCATAGAGTAGTGAGAAATTCCAAAAGGATTAACCCTATTGTTGCTTTGTTTCAGAGGGACAGGCATAAAAAATTCCTAAAAAAAAAGCGATGATTGTGTTTTCTAAAAAAGCTGGTTTTCCTTTCATGATAAACAAACATTTTCACAAGTTGATTTATTACCAACTCAACTTATGTATGGTCACTTTTTGAAGAAAGATCAACTTTATCATATTCAGTGTCCTACAGATGAAGAAGAGAAATTCATTGAATCATCCCTTCTATTATTTTTGGTAGCATTTTTTTGCACATCTTGGAACGATAACAGCAGTTTATTTAGAATTTCTTTTTCTCTATCTCATCTATATGTTCTTTTGGCATCATAGATATGCGAAACAATAAGAGAAAATACGAGTGATTTTCTCAAAGGACGTAGCGAAGGTAAACATATTTTCTCTCTGAGACACATCTTGTTTACATTTTCTAACTGTACGTTGTCCGAAGATGGGAGCAAGCAAATAATAATAAATAGAGATCTACAGGAAGGAAGCTGTCAGATTTGGTCATCATATATTCAGTCGAGGAAAGTTTCAATTATACCCTTTGATTTTTTTGTTTTTTATTACTATACGTTTTTATCTATTAACAACCTACTATATATAAGAAGAAAACCCAGAATCCACTGCATCTTTTAGTATATTTACATTGAACATCAAATGCAGTTAAAAGTATAAATAGTGTATTACAAAGAAAAAGGACCTTTTTTTTGAATTCCATGGTGTCCATAATGTTGTAAATTTTTTATTTCGCATATATCTTGGTTTAGGTAAATGATAAAAATTCGAATTTTTTTTTCGAAAGATGTGTCGTCAAAAGCTCTACAAAACTTGTATGGACCAAATCCTATAGCGAATCGGAAAAGTTCTCGAAATATTTTCTATACGATGGGAAGTGACACTACCACCCATAAATTGTTCATTTTGGGTATAAGAAAAACCATCAGAACAGATAAAATGGAATTCGATCATATAGCTTTTGTAGAGCTTTTCGTGGCACATCTTTCGAAAAAAAAATCCAATGTTTGATCATTTATCCAAGCCGAGATATACATGCAATATAAAAAAAATGTTACAACATTATGGACACCCGGTTTTGGTAATAAAAAAAATTTTCTTTTTTTCCTAATACGCTTTTTATATTTTAAACTGCATTTGATGTTCAACGTAAATATAATAAAAGACGCAGTGCGTTCTGGGCTCTCTCCCTATATACAGTAGGTTAATAGACAAAAAACGTATAGTAATAAAAAACAAAAAATCAAAGAATATAATTTCAATTTTCCTCAACTGTATATTTATATATAGACATATTGATCAAATTATATCTTCTTTAGTTCTACTATCATGCCTGAATGCGTATACATTCTCTTTTCTAATATATTCAGCTACATTTGTTTTCTTTCTCTTTATTCCTTTAGCGATCATGTATGTTCTCTCTCATATGCTCTAGTGAGTTCTCATGTGTTTGTTACGTTCTAGTAAATGCTTTCCCTTTCCACTATTTGAAATAATAACACATTGTATAAATGCAATCATATTACACTTTTCTCTCGTTCATAATGGGTTAGTGGTTGACTATTTTTACAATAGTGAACAAATAGCAAGTACGTTTCTATTAAACCATCATTCAAATATATCGACAATAAAAAATGAGATGACATACTTACAATGTCTTAACAGTATTATGAAATCTGAAATCAGATGAATTATTCAGTGACTCATCATCTTCAATCAGTTGTGGGGTGCAGGTGTGGATGTCAATGTTTCTCTTCCCTCTACTGAAGCATGCACAGTGGACAGCAGGCAGTCCACACCTATATCCCAGATTTTTAATCAGTGACAAAATATGCCTCGTTCAAAAGAGGTTTTTCAAAATATCGTGGGTGTTGGTTTCATATTTCAAACAGATAAATGTTATGAAAAAGAGCTCTACCGATGGTCGATGATGCATTGTTCTTTGTTCAACAAATCTGTGCTTCACTCTGTTTTTCTTACTATCATATCCATTAGTCAAATTCATCATTTCCTTAATCTTTTATTTCATTTTCTGTATCATCTTTACCTTCTTACTAAATGAAAATATAGCTAACATTCTTCCGTTTTTATACAACAAGTAACAAGGAGTAGGATGAGTTTGTCAAAAATTAGTTCCTGAAAATGTTTCTTTATTGAGATGAGCAAAGAAAATTTCTATAAAAACATAATAATCACCTTTTTAGAGAAACTTGTTATTTGTGAAGGTTTCTCTAATTTATGACTCCAACCAATGAGCAAAATATGAACTCAAACGGAATGAATTGGCTGGTGAAAGTTTACTCATTAGTGTTTTCTTTCTGAATTATACCTGTTATATTGATATTTTCCTATAGATCAGAGTATACTAATAAGTCAAATGATGGTATTTTGACCTGATATTTTACTCTCATACATGTTTCATAGTTATTAAAATATCATAAAGTTTCTAGTGAAAGCATGCATGTCTCTTGTAGGATAACAATGAGAAATATTCATGATCTAATTAGAAGATTGTTGCAATGCAGCGCTACTGGCATTGTTTTGATTTCGAAATGATTCGAAAGTTTTGTCTTTATAGTGTATTTGTGACTGATAACATGTCATCAAAGAATCTGTAAGATAGAGATGATAGTAGTTTTGATCATGTAGTAAGAGCCAGTCCGTAGTCCTTATGTAAATCATATTATTTGTAATGTCTGTTGTTTCTCAGTCACTATGTAGGTCTCCAACGTGTTCTCTAGTAAATGACAGAAAATGCATGAAGAATAATCTGAGTAATGAATTTCGCAAGACTCAGCGAGATTCAAATAAAAAGCATTGGTGTCTATCCAGATTTTGCTGTAATCATCCCACAATATCGATAAGAATATGATCAGAATCATGTGAATCTAATACAATCCACTAACGACTGTTGAATCAAAGTAACTAATCTATCTTTATTTCCTTGTTCTTCTGTTACTTAGTCGCAAAATGTCAACTCAACTTCAAACCGACGACCCCAAATCCAATTGACTATAAGTCTGGTCCACGATCTGTCGCCGTCGGTTACTTCAACAACGATACTTGGCTAGATATTGCTATTACCAATTATGGTGCCGATCACATAGCTATATATTTTGGATATGGCAATAGGACTGCGACAAGTCCAGTCACATATCCGACTGGTTACGGTTCTGCTCCGTACATGGTCGCCATTAATGATCTTAACAACGATGATCGGCTGGATATTGCAGTCGCAAACTTTGGCACAAACAACATCGGTATACTTCTTGGCTTCGAAAATGGATCGTTTGCAAGCCAAGAAACCTTTTCAACTGCGCCCTCTCGCCCTATTTGGATCCACATAACTGATCTTAACAATGACACAGCATTGGATATTATCACCGCTAACTACGGCACACACAGCGTAAGCTTATTTTATGGATATGGAAATGGAAGCTTCTCAAACCCAAGCACATACTCTACGGGCTATGACTCTTTTCCATTTGCCGTTGTCAGTGGCGATTTCAACAACGACAAACAGATGGATCTTGCTATCGCCAATTATGGCACCAATAACGTTGGTATAATGTTTGGAACTGGTAACAACACTTTTGCAAATCAAATCACGTTCTCAACTGGTCCTAATTCCCATCCATACTCGATTGCTGTTGGTCATTTAAACGACGACAACACGCTAGATATTGCGGTCACCAACAATGGAAATAACAGTGTCGGTGTTTTTCTGGGTCACAGCAACGGAACTTTTATGAGCCAAACGACATATACCCTCAACGCTACTTCTCCATATTCTATTGGCATCGGTGACTTCAATAAGGACAACCGGATGGATTTAATCGTCACCAATAATGGCACTAACAATATTGCTGTGTTTCTCGGATATGGCAACGGCACCTTTGTAAACCCAAAAATGTATTCCACTGGATCTTCTTCTTCAATCTTCGTTGCCATAGGTGATTTCAACAGAGATGATCGTTTAGATATTTTCGTCATCAATAATGACACGAGCAGCATAGATATCTTGCTTGGCTATGACGAGGTCTTTCCAATTCAAACTAAATATTCAACTGGCTCTCAACCATTGTCTGTAGCTGTCGGTGACTTTAATAACGATACCATATTGGACATTGCCGTTGCCAATAAAAATGAGAACACTGTAAGTATACTTCTCGGATACAACAATGGCTCTTTTGCAAGACAAGTAAAATATTCCACTGGCAGTGAACCGTTTTTTGTAGCTGTTGGTGATTTCAATAACGACACCCGATTGGATATGATTGTCACTAATTATCAGAGTGGCAATGTAGGTGTATTTCTCGGATATGATAATAGTTCTTTTGCGAATCAAACGACATATTCTTCCGGTGCTTATCCGTATGATTTAGCTGTTAGTGACTTTAACAACGACACCCGACTGGATATCGTCGTCACTAATTATATTGACGGGACTGTAAGCGTACTTCTCGGTTATGCAATGGCTCTTTTGCAAATAAAGCGGCATATTCAGCTGGCATTAAACCCCCCGACACATTAGAAGACCCCCCACCCCTATAGTAGAGATGACCCTCTCTTGAATCAACAATCCAAAGGATAGATTAGAAGACCTGCTCACCTGCTTCTAAGGAGATCGTCAGAGGAGATGGGTGGGTCTTCTCATCTATCCTTCACTTCGTTGATTCAAGGGAGGGTCATCTCTGCCACAGGGGTGGGGGGTCTTCTAATGTGTCGGGGGGTTTACTCCAAAGCGTGTAGCTGTTGGTGATTTTAATAACGACACCCTGTTGGACATTGTCGTCACTAATTCTGATAAGAATAACACTGTAAGTGTACTTCTAGGATATGGCAATGGTTCTTTTACAAATCGAGTAGCATATTCAACTGGCACTAATCCAGGATTTGTAGCTGTGGCTGATTTTGATAATGACACCCGTTTAGATATCGTCGTCACTAATTATAGAGACAACACTGTAAGTGTACTTCTCGGCTATGGTGATGGCTCTTTTGTAATGCAAAAAACATATTTAACTGGCGACAGGCCAATCGGTTTAGCTGTTGGTGATTTCAATAACGACACCCGACTAGACATTGTTGTAAGTAATGCTGGAAATAATACCATAGGTGTACTCCTCGGATATGGTAATGGGTCCTTTGCAAGTCAAAAGACATATTCCACCGGTGCTTATCCATTCGCTTTAGCTGTTAGTGATCTTAACAACGATAGCCGACCAGATATCGTCGTCACTAATACTAATGATGCCACTGTTAGTATTCTGCTCCGTTATGATAGAGGAGCTATGAAAAATGAAATTACATTTACACCCAGTGCTGGTGCTCATTTGACATGCGTTGCCTCTTCTGATTTCAATAATGATAGTCTATTGGATATCGTTGTTGCCAATTACGGTAGTAATAATCTAGGTGTTATTCTTGGATATGGAAATGGCACCTTTGGAAACGAAATGATATTCTCAACGGGATTAAAATCTCATCCTTACTCAATTGCAATTAATGACTTCAATAAAGACGGTCAAGTGGATATTGCAGTAGCCAATCATGGTACTAAAAGTCTTAGTACATTTCTGGGAAATGGGAACGGAACGTTTGAAAGTTAAGCAAATTATAGCACTAGTTTCGATTTTGCTCCATTGGCTGTTGGTGTTGGTGATTTCAATAGTGATGGACGTTCGGAAATTGTTGTTGCATATGATGATACTGGTAATTTGGATGTGTTTGTTATATATGATACTGGAGATTTCTCTCATCGAATGACATATTCAGCTGACGTTTGGCCAAAATGTATAGCTTTTGGTGATTTTAATAACGATACTCGACTGGATTTCGTTGTCATTACGAGGTATTACAGTACTGTAACTGTATATCTTGGATATGGTAATGGATCTTTCGCAAAACAAATGACATATTTAGTTGGCAACTTCCCATTCTTTGTGGCTGTTGGTGATTTTAATAATGACTTCCGGTCGGATATCGTCGTCACTAATCATGATGACCACACTGTAAGTGTACTTCTAGGATATGGCAATGGCTCTTTCGCAAGACAAAGAACATTTTCAGCTGGCTATTATCCATCTTTTGCAGCGATCGGTGATTTTAATAAGGACAGTCGACTGGATATCGTTGTCGCTAATTATGATAGAAGCAATTCTGTAAGTGTACTTCTAGGATATGGCAATGGGTCTTTTGCAAGACAAGCGAATTATTCAACTGGCTCTCAGTCATTCTCTGTAACTGTTGGTGATTTTAATAACGACTCCCGACTGGATATTGTCGTTGCTAATTTTGTTAACAACTCTATAAGTGTATTTCTAGGATATGGCAATGGCTCTTTTGCAAGACAAGTGAAATATTCCACTGGTACTTCACCAACATGTGTAGTTGTCGGTGATGTTAACAACGACAGCCGACTGGATATCGTCGTCACCAATCGTGATGACAACACTGTAAGTATACTTCTCGGATATGGTAATGGTTCCTTTGCAAATCAGACGATATATTCAACCGGTAATTCGCCACGCACCGTAGCAGTTGGTGATTTAAATAATGATACTCGACTGGATATTGTTACCGCTAATTATCGTGACAACACTGTAAGTGTGCTTCTAGGATATGGCAATGGCTTTTTTGCAAATCAAATGACATATTCAATTGGTACTACTCCAGAGTATGTAGCTCTTCGTGATTTGAATAACGACAGCCGACTGGATATCATCTCCCCTAATTACAACGGCGGAAGTGTAAGTGTACTGCTAGGTTATTCCAATCAAGCCTTTGTAAAACAAACGACGCTTATAACTGGTAATGAATCTCGACCAATGTCATTCGCTACTGGCTATTTTAACAGTGATAATCAACTGGATATAGCAGTCGTGAATTCAGGTACTAATACTATGGGCATTTTCCTGGGATATGACAATGGCTCTTTCGCAAATCAAATGGTATTTTCAACTGGCTCTACTCCAGTGGCTATTGCTGTTGGCGATTTCAATAACGATACTATATTGGACATCGTCGTCGCTAATTATGGCAATGACACCGTTGGACTATTTCTTGGATACGGTAATGGCTCTTTCTCAAGCCAAAAGATGTTTACGACGGGCTTCGCATCTTTACCCTGCATGGTTGCTGTTGGTGATTTCAACAACGACACTTTACTAGACATTATCGTCACCAATTATGGCACCAACAATGTAGGTGTGCTAGTTGGATATGGTAATGGTTCCTTTGCTGACGTAAAGGTTTTTTCGACCGATTATGGATCTCGTCCATTCTCGGCCTCCGTTGGTGATTTTAACAATGATGGAAAACTAGATTTCGCAGTCGCTAATAAAGATGCTGACAATTTAAAAATTTTCTTACAGACTTGTTAATGTTGAAACTTCTAACTTGCGTTTTTTTTCTCCTATTCACTGTTTCTAACTTCTACTTAGTGCTACTAATATTTCTTGTAAGTTTTTTTTTTACTATTTATCTCTTGATTTATATATTCATATAAACTATGAGTGAGCGTTGGGAAGTGAAACAAAATGTGACGCGTTCCAATTTTGCTTGAAAGTTCCATGAGATAGTTTTGACTTCATATCAGTTTTATGTTAATTCACGAAAATAGAATACTCAAATAGTTAGTGAGATCGATATGAGATGAGATGTGTTTGAACAGCTATCATGATTTAGATTTATGTGGATGTTATGTACAGAAAAGAGTGATTAGCAATGCAATGAAATAAGCAACAAGAAGAACATCGTTCATATGCATATGAAACAAGAAAGAAAGTTTGTTTGTTTCTATTCAAAAGAAAAAACAAATTAATCTTGAAATGAAATGAGATAGAAAAAAAGAAGATTAACCGTATGATAAATATGAAAATAAAAAAAAACTACCATGGTCTAGATTTTCTTTTGCCTACGAGAATCATGAGATCACAAATAATTATATACGATTTTGAAAAAACACCAGAATCAGAATACATTCTGTTATATGTCCATCAATGAAGTGTATATGATGATAATTTCAATGCATGAAAGTGTGAACAGCTTTTGTAGTGAATGCAGAAATTACCATATCGCTCTTGGAAGGGGATGGGATGTGTGGATTGATAAAGAAAAGATCGATATATCTGTACACTCAGCCACACTCCACAAGTTAAGTCTCAGAGAGTAATTCGTTACTTGCACCAAATGTCTATTTAACTCGCTACCAGTGATCGACACCGGAAACAGATGAACTTACAAGGTACTCTCAATGGAACTCACCGTTCATCGCTTTCTCATTTATTGATTTAATCGAAGTTCTCTTAAAAAGTTTGATTAAAATACAGATCTAAAGATAACAATTTCTAGGCAAAATGCTCTTTCGTTTAGAAACACTGGTACAAGTCAATCTATTGATGATTGATTTTGAATGCGGGTGTAATAAATGTGCAGTGGCGATGGTGATAGTTGTCAATGTTGTCTCTTCACGACCGATCATCTTAAACTGCATGTAGTCGATGTATGCTGCATGAAATTGACTCTGAAATATCTTCGTCATACATTCACTATTACGTTTTAATACCCTAAATATTTTTCCCCTCTTTATGTGGATATGGTTTACTGGCTAGATGGAAAGCAAACATAATATACATAATTTATCAAAAGGTAAAAGAGATCCCAAACGCAAAAGATCAACTTGACCCATCATAAAATTGAATCGTAGCTCAAATAAGAATATTACTGATTTGTCATATGAAAAGTACCAGTGGACTTGATAGAATCGAGCACATCTAACACATAAAATAAATGACTTCAAGAAACATATGTGTAAAACTTGAAAATTTGATTCAATTCAAAAGAAAAATTTTACTTTGAATATTCAACTATGTAAATTCAATTTCTATGTTCCTGTTCATATGATAAGGTTCAAATCTTTCTACTTACTTCACAACTTGAAGTTGAAATTCAAAAGTCAAGCTTCAGATTGACATTTAACTTTCAAATTATCGTTGCCAATCAAATATTTCATGAAATAAATCCTAATGAGTTCTCGTCTTGTACACTCATATCTAAATTATTAGTGAATCCACAGTCATATGAGTCTACACAAAGAGGGTGGGCGTGGGTGTGGGTGTGGGTGTGGATGTGGATGGAACAAGAACACACGACCACACCCACACCCATATTCAAGATCGACATTGAGTACAAGGCAAGAGTAAACAGCCATAATCCGGGCGGGATTGGTTTGGGCTTACATGTCATGGAACAAATTTCACAATATCAAGTTTCTTTATGTGAAAAGCACGGAGATGACTGAATACGTTTAGAGAAAAAATATGACTGGACATGGTTTTAGCGAGTGGAATGATGTTGACTTGTAAATATTCATAATAATATATCGGATATCCAAGAAATTCAATGTTTGTAAACACCAGTGTTTCAAGAAACAAAACCAACTGATTAGTTTTTTGAAATCAAAGACGGATTATTTTGAGAATTTTCATAAACAAAATTTAAATCGAGACCTGATTCAATAAAAAAAAAACTTTTGTTTGTGTGGGTGGGTATAGGTGTGGTAAGGATGTGAGTATCTTTAGTAGGAGGCATCTACATCCACATCCTAACTTATAGTTTTTGACTCGTCAGAAATGGGGTGGATGTGGGTGTTAGTGAGGATCACCTCTTCATTTGCTCACACACGTACTCACACCCATACCCACACTCACAGTCCGCCCATACCCATCCATACCCATACCTCGCACTCACACTCCCCCCATATCCATCTACACCCATACCCACACCCTCGCATGAAGCTTTCTGTCCACCAATAGGTATCGAGAGACGCAAAACATATGGAAACAAATAGTGAAAAACCCTGTAATGGTGAAATAGGACTTTTATGTCATAGCTGTAGTAATGTGAAGGAAGATATGACTCATCCATGGATTGATTTGAGTGTTGTAGAGACAGAAAGGGTGTGGGGTTATTTTTTCGATCTAATACTAACCTCCACATCAACACTCACCCACACCAACACCAACACCAACACCCACCCACCCACACCCGCACCCTTCTGCATACTCTTTGAATTCTTTTGTAAAAGTCATCGAATTTGCAGGTAATTCAAAAATTTTATATTTCATTTCTGACCCGATAACTTGAAATTCCCACTACATCTTCATCTACGTTTATTTGAGAAACATACTGCATGTTTAGTACTGTTTGCTATTCGTTTCTGAAAGTAAACGATTTTATATGAAAATAATCTATCTCTTAACCTTCTATTCGTTATAGCAAATATCAGAAGACACATTCTATTTTTCAATAATAGGATCATAGCATTACAGCCGGTTTTATTGATAACTATAAGAACTGGAAAGTTAATGGCAGTATCGTTACGTGTAGTAGTACTTATTTTTGTTATATATAATGAATAAAACTCTTAGTAGAAGAATATCAAGGTGATCCTGAAAAATCTTCAATCGAGAGTCATTAAGCTCGCAAGCATTAATGGCAATAGCAACGGCTTTCTTTATATGATCGAATGCTTCCTTATATCGTTGAAGCCCCTCAAGTGCATATGCTATATTATGATAGGTGTACCCCAAGTCTGGATGATCAGAACCAAGCGATTGTTCTTCAATCCGAAGTGCTTTTTGTAAAAACGATAGTGCGACCGGGTAATCTTCCGTCAAATAATACGTGTTACCCATGTTATTGTAGGTGTTTGCCAATTTTGTATAGTTAGGAGTAGGAGATTTTTCATAGAATTCCAGCGCCTTTTGATAAAAGCAAATTGCAGTTGAATAGTCTTTCATTTCTTGATAACACATCCCAATGTTGTTATAAGTAGTAGCTAATGATTGAGGATTAGATGGAAGGCATGTTTCTCGTATTTTAAGTGCCTTTTGAAAAAAAAATAATGCGTTCGAATGATCTTTCATCTCCAAATATACTCCACCAAGGTTATTGTAGGTCGTAGCTAAATTTGGATGATCAGAAGGAAGACAGTTTTCTTCGATTTTGAGCGCCTTCCCATAGTATGAAAGTGCTTCAGTGAAGGTTTCTTTTATTCTGTACAATTGACCAATATTGTTATAGGTAGTAACCAAATCTGGATTATTATAAGGCTTCAATTTTTCTTGGATTTTCAGAGCTTTTTGATAATATTCGAGCGCTTTTGGATACTTACTCATTTCCAGATATGCGAGACCGATGTTATTGTAGATTATAGCTAATGTTGGATGGTTCGGATGAAGAGATTTTTGTTGAATTTCGAGTATCCTTTCATACATTGAAAGCGCGATCGAGTAGTTTCCCATTGACTCATGCACTGAAACGATGTTACTTTGTGTCGTAATTAGCAGGCTATGATCGGGAGGGAGAGCTTTGTGATTAACTTCATTTGATTTTTGATAAAAAGAGAACGCCTCTCGATATTCACCCATCAATGTATGCACTAAGGCTAGATTGTCATAAATGGTAGCTAATTTGGGATGTTTGGAAGCAAAACATTCTTTTCCAATTTCAAGTGCTTTTGTGTAAGATGATCGTGCTTCTTTGTATTTTCCCATTGATAAATAGACTCCACCAATATTGCTGTGAGTGACGGCCAACAATGGATCGTTGGAAGGAAAATATTGTTGTCGAATTTCAAGTGTTTTTTCATGATAAGAAAGTGCCACCGAATAGTCTATCATCGAATGATAGGCTTCTGCAATATTGTTATATGTAATAGCAAGATCCGGATGGTTCCGAGGAAGACGTTTTTCTTCGATGTCACGTGTCTTTTGAAAAAATGACAGCGCAGTCTGATACATACCTTTCATGATATGGATGGTTCCGAGTTGATTGTACAGAAGAGCAAGTTCTCTCCATTGATTATTAGACGTTACGTCGATTAATCTTTTGTATATATCTTCCGCTTTGTCGATTTCATCCAACATGATCAGCAAATGACCTAATCGATGCCATCCAGTTCCTTCTCCCATCTCTTTTCTCAGAGAATTAGTAACACGTTCCAGTTGTTCATCAGAGTTACTTGTTAACGTCAGATTTACTTTCCACAGCCGATCTTGAATTTCTTCCATGTCACCAATTCGAAAGATGGTATTCATCGAGAAGAGTATCTCCTTTTCCTCGGGAAACTGACTGATATTATCCAAAGCGACGAACGATGTGTTCGAGATTGATGGATCGATTTCTATTTCAAACAAAATTCCGATCATATTGGCTTGCTGTCGATTACTTTCTGCATACGTGAAAGATACCTCTCGATCAATAGTTGTGGACAAGAAATTGTTGAAAGATAATAGACCACCTTTGTTATTTCTTATTTTCTCGAATTCGGTACTCGACATAGCTTGCCCTCGAAATATGGTCTTTGGCAGTGAATTCACACTTTCCAAACGTAATTGTTCAATTTGGCGATGAAGATCTCGGATAAAGAATCCCATCTTGATGATAATGTTGATGTTTTGAGTTCTTAAAGCCTGATTCAAAGTTGAATAGACAAAAGAGTATTTCGTGTACGACTTGATTGCCGAAAGACAATTGTAGTCTCGTTTGAATTCATTAATCGATCCCAATTCGATATTGTCACCAACATATTGATCGTGTAGGAATGTAATTAGTTCTTCCATTTCCTTTTTCCTATCGTCATCTTCCATTTCAAGAAGAACTTCTTTCAGTAGTTGTGAATACATAAATGATTGATCAAGTTCATTTAAACCTGGAATTGGAGCATCAGTCAAAGAGAGGCTACTGATCGTCGACAAATAATTGTCATAACATCGAAATTCTGTATTAAGTGATTCACAGATATATTTGATACGAGTAAACACACCTTTAACTTTATTACATTGTTGAGCCCATGATGTATGATTCGATGAGTCATCGCAAAGCACATAAATAGATTCAAGTTGAGGGATATTTTGAATTCGATGTACGATCTGTTGACCTAAGTCATGTGATACAATTACAAAGACTTTTTTATTTTTAAGTGCTTCGATAAAATTAATGCATTCATTAGCATTAGTAAATGTATTAATGGAATGAATGACTTGCCGAATATGCATAATGACATTTTGATGAACTTCATTCGACTTATCAATGTTTGAATCCAGCCAAATGACAACATGATCGTTGACTGTAGGAGTAGGCGAATAATTTGATGAGATGTTTTTAATTTCTTCACTCTTTTCCATACGAACGTGACTCGTGTATGGTATTACTTCGGAGTAGGAGAACGCTATTTTACGCGTCCCATTGTCCATAGCGCTCGACGATTTGGATGATGAAGATACATTGTTAGATATTGAGTTCTTTGCTTCCATTTCAACTAATTGTGTGTATCAACCTTTTAGTTTTTAACAAATAGAAGCATGTTACTCATTTAACATTACTGCGCTAGTCAAAAATACAATATGTTGCCATCCGATCTCGCCTCTTTCTTGTTTTTTTTTTCGAAAATTTTTCTTTTGCGCCTTTCTTCATCTTTTGTTTTGCAGAAACTAACTGTCACTGAGTACCTTTTCAGCAAAGGAAAAAGAACAGAGTAAGAAAGAAAGAGAGAAAAGCAAAAAGAGGAAAGAGAAAAGCCTGGAGAAATAGAATGCCAGAATAGAACAAGAGCAAACGCTGTTCTGTTGAATTAATGTATTTTTAGATTGCATGTATTACTTTCACACACATGCATTTTTTGTTTTTTTCTGATGGATGAAGCTGAGGCTGCATTTGAAATAAAATAATCAAGAAAAAAAAATATCATACATGAATATAAAATTGGGTCACAGATGTCCTGATAGCAATACCCTACATATTCACCATAATTAATAAGAATATCCATGCGTATTCATTTCGATACTCCAGTGCACGCCTCTTTCTTCTATTAACATGGGATAATTTAAAGTAGTTTGATGGATAGTGCGGCAAAATCTCGAAAAAATCTCGAAACTATAAAGTCTAGAATGCAAGGGTGATGCTGAGAGTGAAGATGAGAGCGAGATGATGAGAGTGAAGGTGAGAGTGAGTATAGTTCAAGGGGGGAAAAGCAGATTTCAAGATTTCAAGATTCCCAAAGATTCCCAAAGATTCTCAAAGATTTCCAAAGATTTCTAAATACGGCAATTAAAGAAAATATGCATGATCTAGTAAATATCTACTTGAGAACCAAGTCTAACCTCATTGTACACGCATTGGTATGTGTTTTACTCTGTTCACTGGAGCGAAGACAAATGGGAAAAAACATATTGCAAAATTTTAAAAGATTTTTGAAGATCTGCAACTATTCTAGTTAAATAAAATCTGTATGCTCTAACAAATCTTGACCTGAGAACTAAGACGAGGCTTGTTTTATTCATTTTGCAATGTACATCATAAATATCAATTTCTCGCTTTCTTAGAAAAACTGCAAAGAACACGTAAAAGTTCACTTTTTTCCTTCATCCTCATGAACTAAGAAGTGTTCTTAAATTTAATCTTTTTTGAGAAAACCTTCAAGGCCTTTCATGATGTTATACATAACAAATTTTTCTCCTTTTTTTTACCTTACGTCGCAGTGAATAAAAAAAATGAAACGCTTATAATTGTTCCTTTTCAGTATTTTAGAAATGAATCATCAACACATATATTATGATAAAATACAGTTTCAAGAATAAAAATGAAAAAGTGAAAGTCGAATAACAATAAAAGAACAATAATGTGTTTATACAAAAATTTCATAGTTTTTTTCAACAAAAAAAAGTTAAATTTTAGTTCTCTTACTATCATAAGAAGTATCGACATAATTTTCTGCCAAACGTTTGTTATTTCTTTTTCCTTGTTTTGGTTTTGTTGTTGGTTTATTTGTTGAATCATTCAAAAAAATAGCTACTGCTACTGTTTCTGTTAAGGGTTGTTGATGTAGAGGTTGTGAAGGCAAGAAGAGCAACCTTGCTGTAGTTGAAGTACCTGAATCGTCATTTATTTGTTCTTGTTGTTCATCATTGATTTTCAAACCTCTAAGTTTTTTCATTAATGTGCACTTTTGATTATCTCTCAAATGACGATAATAATTTGATAAAAGGAACTTACTCTTCTCTTTTAGCTATGTCCATGGTTCGGCATATTTCTTTCGTCATTTTTGCTTTTTTTCTTTAATCTCTTTACTTGTTATTATTGCTTCGGTTTCTTTAAATATAAACTTAGATATGAATGACAAAAAAGAAAAATTCCTTTTTTTTTGTTTTATCTTCATTGATTTTACGTGAATGAAGAAATAGTTAAATTATTTATCATTATTGTATTTAATTGTTCAACACATATCTGATGATGCTACAAGGAGAAAACATCGAAATATCATACATTTATTTTATTTTACATCCTTTCATATTTAGTTCGATTATTTTTATTTGTTCCATTGAGTGATTTATTGTAATACATTTTCACCATGATATAGCTATATAATAAACAGTAAAATAATACATGATAATGTTGTTATAATTTCTTTGTCATAGTAGAGGGGACTCGTATTAAACTTCATAGTTATTTTAGTACTAAGTAGATAGAATAATTTATCAAAGTTTCGAAAAGTATGCTCTTATTCTATATAAAAATGATGAGTTTTAAAATGATTTCAGAACTTCTGAGATCTCCTTAATATGTGTGTATGCAAATGGAGAGAGAGGTGAGTCATTACTGTGTCTTTTTCTCTCTCATTAATATTAGGCAAAAGTTGCACATGTGTGAGTCACTTATTATTCTCTTTTATCATATACTTGCTACCTATCATTATAATAGGCTCTCCCTTTCTCTCTATTGTTCTCTTTTAGTATTATGAAGAAGAACAGCAAGACAAAAAAGAAAAAAAGAAACAGAAAAAGAAATACCACATGCACAAGCCGATCGATAATTTTGTTCGTTCAGCATAAAATAAACATCATCACCAACTTGTAATACACATTATATCAAAGATATCAATACTAAATTTCTTTTATTGATATCACATGTGTGTATGTGTCTTGTTCTGTTAGGTTAGATTAGCTTTTCTTGTTATATTATCTTCTCGTGTTGTAATATTAATTTTTTTAAGCTCTATTTAATTTGATTTTGATTTCTTCTTTTTTTTGTCTCATTTCTTTTTCTTTTCCTTCTCGTGTTACCTACATGTGTGTATAGAGAATAAATCGATATGTACATGTTTTGTTTTTCATCGATAATAACGGTTTCATTTTCTACAGTACAGAAGTTTTTTTCAATAAAAAGAGTAATACTAAAACATCGTTATGTTCTTCAAAGTTTGATTAAAATCATAGCTCTTACATAGACTCAATCAATTTCATATGTTATTATAGAGAAAATAAATTATAAGTGTCTTCGAAAAACCGAAATAAAAGTGGAATTTATCTGTTTTTCATCTGAATGTGTCTATTTGATAAATAAAAAAGGAGATAAGCCGATTCATTTAATTTGTCGTGATATGGGAATTAAATAAATGAAAGAACAAAGCTAATCAATCTCTTCATTAGAATCATCTAAGCAAATTTTCTTCTACTATGACTATTATTCGCAAGAAAAACAATTTTCTTTCTCAGTCAATTATCTTGAGTTGTGATAGAATTGAATAAAACTTGGTGTGCATAGCATCGATAGATTTTTGATATATTAATTTTCCGTCCTTTATTTTTATTTTTATTATACATGTCTTGCTTTTTTATATTGATGGCTGATGCATTCTAAACATCACATATTAGATTGTTTACCAACATTACATACAAACATTACATTTAGGGTTGTTCTCTCACTCTTTCTCTCTATCCAGCACTAACCATTAATACTAATTATAGCTATTTGTCTAAGCTCAAACACAAGCAATTCGATGAGTAATCGAGCTTACCGAAATAATCTTCTCTCTCCCTCTCCTTTTCAACGACGTATTATGATCAACAAGAGTTATATCTGTTTCACCTGAATCCAACAGCTGTCTACTGTATGAATAAAAATTGCGTAGCTTTTCATATTCTCTATCTCAAATATGTTATTTATAGAGGAATAATGAGAACAATAGCAAAAAAATATCTACTCATCACAATTCAAAAAGACGATGTCTCATTCCTCTTAAGTAGAAGCAGCTCTTCTAAAACTTTCCCATGAAATAAAAGAATTCTTGAATGCCTAACGGCAAGTAAATTTAATACAATCTTAATATAATATTTAGTCTGCATTTTTTAATTCTTGTTTTTGTTTCTTTCGTTGCTTTTTTATTCTTCTTCTGTCTTTCTCTTGCGCTATGTGCGCTTTAGATTATACAAAAAAAGAGTTGTTGATTATCAAATTTTATTGAAGACTAATAAATACTACAAAAAAATGAAAAAAAATGGAGAAAAAATGAAAATATATAAATATTAAATAAATAGAATCAAGGAAGAAAAGAAGACTAACTAAAAATAAGAAATAAACTATAATTCGAAATAGGTTAGAATAATGTCCTTGGAGTTTGCTTAATTATTAAAATAATGCTGGGTTGAGTTTGTGCTTTCTAGAAAGAAAAAATATATTTATTAACTTTCGAGTAAAAATGTTATACAGGTTTAACTTACTCGATTTGTTGGTAAGGTATCATTTAAATATGTGTCTGACGTAGACAAAAAGTTGGAATCGTACTGAAAGAACGTCTAGAAAAGGGGGAAACTCTTTTACAATGGTATCTGTAGTAGAAAAAAGCTGCAAACTTTAATAAACTGATGAGTCAACTTCCTGAAATGCTCATTTGTTTATGGCTTGAGAGTACATTTAGACGATAAGGCCTAGTGAATGGATAAAACCTGATTGGTCGATTTATCTTCACTCTTAATCATAAGTGACGGTGAAAAATTACGGATCAATATCAGGAGAAACTTCAGAAACCGATCAACTACTATCGGAATTTTTAAAGAAGGTAGGTGGAAGAAAGGCTTATAACTTTTGAATGGAAGGTCATAGCGACTTGCAGTTTTCAGTGTTCAGTAAGTGACAGTTGGGGGCACATATCTATGTGTGAAAATGGTCTCTCGAAGTACTTTTTCAGACCAGTCTTAGTCGACGAACTTAAGGGCAAATTTACGAATCTTTTTGAGGGAATTTTTTCCACTAGATTTGTACCCCGGCATGCCCTCTCCGCATTCGTATCTAAGCAATTTCAGGATTTTGCTTCCTTAAAATACTAGAGGTCGTTTAAGAGTGCAACTATATGTAAGACACTTTTTGCTGAGAAGCGAAAAAATATTTAGGATATAGATTTTTTGACTATGCTAATCAACATGAAAGGGTTTATTTTCTTTAAAATCGAGGGCTTAAAATGTTTGATCTCTCTCTGTGCATGAGTATGCCAGCGTGTAGCGCCAGGATGAAAAAAAAGAAAGGAAGAAAAGATATATGTACACATATATACCTAATAATTCTCTTGGTTATTTGTCTTTCGTTTTTTTCGAAATATATACAGTATCTGTTTTAGACAATTTCTTTATTCGTAATGCCGAAAGGCCATGAATTTTCGCAAGAAGTAAAACAATTAATGTTTCACATTATTAATTTAGTTGAAAGCGAGAAAAATGATCCAGTCGTTCCCCTCTACAATGTGAACGATTGTCTTGTTAAAATATTAAATATTTCTGAAAGATCTGTCCACAGATTAAAGCATGAATTACAGCACTTAAGACAGAAAGCAATAATGGAACAACCACAACAGCAACAGACAGAAGAGAAAGACGAAGCAGATACAAATGTTAGAAATCTTCGTAGTCGTACCATATCATTAGTGACACCCAAACATCGTGAATCTTCAACGTCTATTCCACCAGCTAAAATTCTTTGTCGTCGGCATACTGTCTTTTCTGCCTCTTCATCAACAAGTCAGATCGATCTTCTTATTCCTCAGGCATTACCTTCTCAGAAGAAACATAATTTTATCAGAGCAAGGAAAAGATTTAATTAGGCTTGAATTCCATAAATTAATTCAAGAAAAAGTGTATCCAACCTCTGACAAATTATTGAAAAGATAGAAGGAGCAATATAAAGATTTTTCTATTCGTTCGACAAGCACGTTACGCAAAAAAATGAGAAATGTAAGTGAAATGTTTGGTCTAACATAGACAAGAAGAAAGGAAAAACATTATACCGCTTTTTTCATTTCTTAGCTTGGTTTCATTTATCAACGAACATCAACGATAAAAGTTATGTTAGATTCACAGGCTTTTGTGGCAGCAAAAGCAAAGTATTTTCAGACTCTTGAAGAACTAAGAGAAGCACACGTTCATTTGTATTATCACGATGAAACGTGGTTGAATCTTCGAGAGGTTAAAAGATCAATTTGGACTCTAGAGGGCAAAGGAGCAATAAAAAAAGGCGGAGAAAAAGGTAAGCCGCGACATCATTCATAAATCATCTTCTCACATATCATTATTTCTCTCGTTTATAGGATCTCGTTTGGCAGTATCAGCACTTATAAATATCAAGGGTTATCATTTTCCATCAGTTGATATTTGGACGTGCACTGAAGAGCATCATATGGATTCAACATGTTTTCTCTTGTGGTTAGATTCAACTTGTGCAACATTATGAGAGGAGATTGGTGAGTTGTTGCATTCTGAGTCGAATTTTCCATGAATGATTTCTTACACTTTCTTCATAGGTGAAAAAGAATGAATTGCTATTTGTCTGGATAATGCAACTTGGCACAATAAACTCACGGAAGAATCAGTCATTCCAAAATGTACTTCAACAAAAGGAGAAATTCAAAAATAGCTTAAAGATTGAAAAATTAATTTTCCAGAAAAGTTTGTTGAAGCTCAATTGTTACAACTGGTGTGTGCAAAGTATCCACCAAAAGAATATGTTGTAAGTCAGTTTTTTAAGACTTATTTTGAGTTTTGCAAACCTTCCTTTTTCTCTTTGTTTTGTTGAATAGAGTGATCGTATTGCAGAGAAATATGCTGTAGAAATCTTTCGTCTTCCTAAACTACACTGTAGCCTTAATCCAATTGAACTGTCATGGAATAATCTCAAACAGTTTGTTCGTGACCAAAACACAACATTTCGTCAGAATGATGTAAAACAATTGATTGAGCAGTTTATGGTGGCGATCGACGATGAACGTGCAAGTCATATTTTCATCATGTTCGTGGAGTTGAAGAAATGTTTAAAGCAGCAGATGCAATTATGGAACAGGAAATCGAACTTCATATACAACCTGACACTGGAGAAACAGATTCTGATGATGATCAGGAAAATGTGGAATAGCAATTTTTGTATTCGTAAATTTTATAATCCGGTTTATTTTGTGAGTGGGCAATACAAGCTCTGTTGTCATAATAGACCGATGAAAAACAGAAAGACAATAGGATCCAGCAAATTGTAAGAGAAACAGATTTTCTTTCTCAAAGGAACTCGAAAATAAGCATTATTGTGTGCTTACGCTTATTAGCTCAATACAAAATTATAATGTAATACCAAAATAAGTATTTTCATGTTGATTACCATAATCAAAAAATCTATATTCTAAATATTTTTTCGCTTTTCAGCGAAAAGTGTCTTACATATAGTTGCACTCTTAAACGACCTCTAGTATTTCAAGGGAGCGAAATCCCGAAATTGCTTAGATACGAATGTGGAGAGAGCATGCCGGAGTGCAAACCTAAAGAGATGCAGTAATGTCGACTCTAGATAGTATTGTAAACCCAAGTAATTTCTCTTTTTTGGTTTAAACTTATCGGAAAAATGCCTACGTCTATTTAACTCTGAAACAGATATTAGTTGGTTATGTCTATTTATTCTGCTGATGATGTTATTCTATATGTGCAATTGATGGTCTTATATGATTAGTATTAAGTGGAGCAGAGTAAATGATACCTCAAAATTTTGGGAATATTTCTTTCAATTTCCATTCTCATCCTATATCGAATAATTCAAAGGGTTTATATCGAGACTATTTGACGGCCAATAATCTTTATCAATGAATGATGCAAAATTGTTCCGACAGTATGAATGCGTGAAATGGTGAATATGTGGTTTTGCAACATTTTGTTGAGAAATACAATAGTTTCCGCAGACCTTGTTGCCATATTTCAGTTCCACAGGAAGCACCTCCTGTATATATCGAGCATGGTTTATTGAACCGTCTTCAAAGATAATTAATGATAAGACTTCCTTGAAACTCACTCCGAAGCAAACCATAATATTTTGGAGACATTTTCGCGTCTGTATCATGGCATCTTTCTCGTTCGCTACAGCACGATTCACTGCCCGCACCAGATTGTTATAGATCTTATAAACGTCGTCAATGTCGAAATATTTTCTTATCAAAAAAGACAATTTGCATTGTCTCTTCCTTTCGTAAATTTGTTTGGACCCAGTTATCAAACTTTCTTCGTTTCTCTTTGTGCTCGTCAGTGCGCAGTGGTTCGGATATTTTTTGCAGGGTTGAAGATCCATATCACTTTTGAGTGTTCGCTGCATACTTATTCTCAAAATACTCAATTCACTCACCGATTTTCGAGTTGATATTGGTTTCTTTCGCTGCAGTAGGTGTTGGACCTTCTTGATTGTTCTCTTTTTTTGAACAATATGTAGACAGCCTGGCGGACTCGCGAGTTGTATAGATCCAGTGTCGCGGATCATTCTGTACCATCGTTTGATCGTACGAAGGTCTAGAGCATTGTTCAAGTTATGAAATATATGCGTTGAATGCTCACCTGTTTCGTACTTTGAAGAAACAATTTTCTGAATATCTTTGCTTTTCACAATCTTAAAATTGAAGCATATAAGTGACTTAAAAATCAAACACTGTTGTTGCAGAGCATCAAACGAAGAATCCTTCAGAAAAAACTTAGCCCATTAGGACAATTTTACATCATTCATTGAAAAAGATCATTGACCGCCAACTAGTCTCGATCTAAACCCTCTCGATTATTCGATATAGGAAGAGCTTGTTCATGCATCTAGTGAAACAAAGCAACATCAAAGAAGATGTTGGTTGAAGAACTCAAAAAGTCTATCACAAAAATTCGACCCGAAATTGTCTTTGAAAGCTGCTCATTTTGGATTGCTCAATTGTATCGTCTGTCAAAAAAAGAATGCTTGTTTCTTACATTAATAAAAGAACATCGTTTTATAGAGTATTAAAAGACGAATCTTTAAAAATTCAGGTCTGAACAATGAAAACTGGAAGAAATATTCTCAAAATTCTGAGTATTAGAGGTCTGATGTTCGACTTTTTCCTTTATTTATTCTCAAAATCAAAAAATGTCCTCACACACACGTACATATATCACACTGTACACGCTCTATGTGCACTTAAAAGAAAACATATATATGGGCATGACCAGTCGTGTTGATACCCCATTCATTTAACTACAATTATTTAGTAGAAAAACGTGAAATTTTCCCCATATATAGTACATATATAGTGCTAATGATTTGCCATTGTCCGAGGTCTATATGCCACTAGAAAAGAAGAGTTTTGAAATATATTTATATAACCATTATCTAGGACGTATTTTACAGCATAGTAGTATATATCTTTCTCTCGGTGTGTACTTCGTGTACGACAATATTTTGTCCATTCTGTTGTCAGTTTACTATAGTCATACTATTCTCGTCTTAACTGTGATTTTTTCGCGCATTTCTTCATTCTTTATTTGTTCTTAATACACTTTCACTTGATAATAAACACCTCCTATCCTCGTATTATGCTCTCTCCGCAAATTGAATGGAATTGCTCTCAATGTCGATCTTCAGTAGCTGATCGATGAAAATATTGTATTGATTGCCACTCAATGTTGACTTGGAGATGCATTGGCTCAGGCGAATCGGATTTATACACGAACCACTATTGCCACCGAGACAGTTGTGATTATTGTACACCAGAACTTGAAGACGAAAGGCAACAAGAAATGGAAGAGAAGCGAGCTACTATTCATCAACAATTCCAAGCTTTGAATGATGGTAAATGACATTGATCTTCTCAGTTTACACACATATCTCTTATTCTTTTATTTTAGAACAACGTCCATGGTCAGAATGGACACGTACAGATGAATCATGCATACAACAGACAGGGCATGATATTGAACAAATACAAAAACTATATTCTATGTGCGAAGAATCTCTTATACGTTATTAATCTCATAGAAAAGAAAAACATAAAGACGATATCATAACACCATATCTTTCTCATATCAATTTACTTGCGGTTACATTATCGTATTTAAAACATTATCATTCTGAACAATATATTTCTACAGAGATAAATTTGGGTCGATCAACAGTAAATTATTTTCTAACAGACATGGACCAGAACGACATCATAAATTAATAGTTGATTCGACTTTTATTGCAATTTCTGAACCTTATGATTCAGACCAACGTAAAGCGTATTATCATTCAAAAAGTCCAACAAATTATGCAATCAAAATACAGATAGCTTGCGATTTCCATCATCGAATAGTACACGTATCTGAATTAAATTAAGAAGAGCTTGGTCATACTCTGCATCCTGACATGTTCTTTCGAACAAAATAAAAATATTAAATATATTGTATAAGTAACAAAAGAGACCAGGCTGGTGGTACTAGGGTTAATGTAACACCTTCGTTTTGTATTCCATTTTTCGTTTATATTGTATTGAGTGTTCTTTAACACTCATAACCACGGTGATTATTATTTTTTTTATACATATGAAAATAAATAAAATATAAATTTCTATTCGATATTCTATGGAAAATTAATCATTCATGTTATGATCAACACTTAGACAAGCATAGTAAAGCTTCTATTTGTATCGGTATATGATAGAAAACTGAAAATCATCATAGGCAGGGTTACCTGATCGATAGAATTTAAACTACTCAATTCAATCTATGACTATGAACAAAAAAAAATATACAATCAGATTGGAAACCACCCACAAAATACAAAGTCGAAAAATCAGCCGGTAAGATCTTACAAGATCATACCCTCTCTTCTTATATGATCTTATAAAATCAGATGAAAAAACGTACGGAAAATCGTCGTTCCTGAAATCTTCAGTTACTTCGTATTACAAGATTCTTGCAAGATCCTGCTACCTTGTAAGATATCACAGTGAGATTATAGAAAATCGTAAGATCTTGCCAGCATCTTATACTATGTTTTACTGTAAGATTTCAGGGACGACGATTTTTTGTACGCTTTCGCTTAATCATACAAGGTGTTACATCTGATTTTTTGATCTAGGACCTTATGAAAGGATTATGAGTGACTCGTGGATCCAAGAAATAAACGATTTCCAGTGTATCTGCTTCTAACCTATTCAACATATCCATTGTGATTGATTTTTATCGATAGCTTAAATATGCGTGTTTGTATTTCTATGCGTACAAAGTGTACACTCTTTGTAAATGCATGCATTAGCTTTCATTCACTCAATTTATGTCGAAAGAAGAATGCCGAAAATAAAATTGTAGAACGTAAAAATGTCGAAAAGTTAAAATTTCAAACAGAAACAAAATACCGAAAGTAAAATTATTGAAACACATCTTGTTTTGTTATTTTCATTGTTTGAAATTCGTGTGAAATATGGAAATATGAATGCTTGATAACTGATATGAAAATAATACTATCGGCTGATTGGTGTGATATGATGGCCTTGTAATCGTTCTTATTAATTGATCACATCATTCATTTTATCCTTAACTGGAACACGAGTCTTCAAAATGAGAATGAGGACGATCTTTCATTCACATCCCTATGCATTCTTACCTCACCCTCAACCTCAAAACCTACACGCACGACATTTAAACAAAATCCCATCAATACTTTGTATAGTTAACATAATGATAGCATAATCAGTTCATCAGATCTTCTTTCCAGCTTGTCATGTATTGTTGGAACGAACAAAAAAAGATGCGGAACATATGCACCATTCAAGTTATTTTGTTCATTAAAATTGCTTCGTATTTTATCTTTGCTCGTTGTAAAAAAAGAAACATTTTCTCCTTATCAATATAAGTTCTACAAATGGAATGAATATATCGAATCCTTTATCATTAACTAAATAATAATTTGCATTGTCGTGATGTTTCAATAAGTCGACATTTTTATCTTTTGACACTTGGACATATGCATCTTCCGTAGTTTTTACCTATTGACATTTTTTTTGGAATTTCTACCTGCGAGATTTTTAGTTTTCGAGCTTTGACTTTCCACATTTTCATCTTTCGTCATCGTTTACATTACTTTTTCAACACTTTCCATGAAAAAAAAAATTGCAAAAAGTAGCGTTTGAACGCCAACTTTTTTTGGAGAAAACGTTATTTTTGCGTTTAAACGCATTAATGTGTATTTAGGACGCGTTTGAATGCATCCTTTTTTATTTGAGATGCGTTTGAACGCGTTTGCTTTTATGCGTTCGGACGCATTTATTTTTCATGCATCTCAACGCATTCTTTTACAAAAAAAAATTAATTTTTTACAGACGTACAAGAACGTGTTTATTTTTGAAGGTGTTTTTTGTGAAAAACAAGGTTTTTACAAGAGTGTTGGAACGCTGTTTTCTTTAACGCGTGTTATTTCGCAACTAGGTGAAATGATATTTAGATTAATATTTACACTAAAAAACACCGTTTCATGAAGTAAGAGTTTGCTACAACTTAGACAAACATTTCACAATGTTACACTCAAAGACAAAGAAAGAAATAGTTTTGCACAAACAGAACAAGTGCAGATGGATCAGAAAAAATTTAATTTGACTGAAAAAACTTGTTGAGCAAGTTGAAAAAGTTATAGGTACCCAGGAAGGTGAAAAATCAAGAAAATTTCATCATTCGAAATACCATTTTTTTCGTGGTTTTGGTATAAAATTTACGAAAGTCTTGGAATGTCTTTCATTTTTTGACTCCATAGGTAAGATAATACCGATGTAACGACTCTGTTAAACTATATCCCTTCATTGATTAATCCTGTAATACTGTTTACAAATTTTCATAAAATTTCTGACGAATCATACTTAGATCATTATTTTCTAACATTCGCAATTCCTTAAAAGAGATTATACGAAGAAAAAATAGTGCATATACGTTTATCGTCTTCACGGTACTCTATTCAAATTTTAACTCAGTCCTTTTTTTTCTTTAGTGATTTTCTGTACTGGTCGTCGAAAAATCTTAGTCACTTGGTTCCCAGTAAAAGCTCGAATATATTTATAGCCTATTCTTCGAAGACTGCTGCAATTGACATGCACAGACTTTCGTTTCTCGTTAGACATAATTTTCGAGTAATATCGATAGCAAACCTGATCTTTCATTCATTTTGTCTCTTTATATCTCTTCATAACATCTGTTTCTTTTAGAATCAAAATGATGTATTGCAAGAATTTATATCTATTCCTCTTGTTCTTTAATATGTGCTTTATGTCTAATTGATCAGCTTGGTGTCCCAATGGAGTTGACTGAGAAAAACAAAGACATACGGAATATTTTCATTAGATAAATATTTTTACGGAAATCTTTGTTTTTTTTCTGCTTGCAAATTAAAAGTTCTTTTGAATAAATCTCAGTCGTTGCTTTATAATCACCAAAAAAATTATCTGATAGGTGGCGCTGATAGAGATAAATAATATAACACATGCTTTTTTAGAAATGTTGAGTTTCACCCAAAAACTTCAGATTCGTCTATAGAAAAAAAAACAAGAATTTATAGAACAATTATCTAATGAAAGTATTTCGTATATCAACATGCATTGGTTATTAGAAATATTACATCGTATAGCCTTATAGTTAGAAACATCGCATCGTATAGTTTTGTAATTAGTAATATCGCATCGTATAGTCCTATAGTTAGTAATATTACATTGTATACCTCTATAGTCAGAAATATCGCATCGCATAGCTTGAATAGAAATCTTACAAATCGAAGCAAAGTGACAACTACATATCCGATTATCTCTCCCCTAATCATCTTCAAACTATTTAATTTCGTTGAGATCTCTACTCTAATTGCAACCATAATTTTATCGACTACTCGGATTCACATTTTAAGACTTAGGAAGGCTTATATTATCATTTTTTTTCCTAGAAAAGCCTTGTTCTATCTCCTTATCTATATTACTTATCTTATCATAGTTACATCATTCTATTGTATGTTTATCAGTAACTTCTTTGCCACAAGTTCTAAGAATTTCAGAAAAGATAAATCGTAGTCAGTACAGCATAAGTCGAAGTAAAGTTGATACACCCAACTGCTCCTTCTATTTGATTTATACTTAAACTTTTTGTTAGACTGTAGCGGAACACTTCAATATATCAACTTTACTTCGACCTATGCTGTACTGACTACGATTTATCTTTTCTAAAATCCTTAGAACTTTTGGCAAAGATGTTACTGATAAACATACAATAAAATAAGGTAACTATGATAAGATAAGTAATATCGATAAGGAGGTAGAACAAGGCTTTTATAGGAAGAAAAAAAACGCGTTTTATATCAATAAAACGTACCGTAATGAATACGTTTTCGAACTGCTTGTTTCCGTTTATATTGCAAAAAAACTGCATTTAAAGTCTAGCGAAAACATGCGAACCAGAAAAAAAACGCGTTGAAACGCAAACTTGTACAAATAATTTTTTCATGGGTTCTCTTTTCGGCCAAAATAGGATTTACCCTGTTGTCAAAGGACAAATTGGATAGACTATGAAAAGACATTCAAATCTTTGGTAAAAGAAAAACTAGCCATTCCAGACTGGACGTTCAGTTACCGTCACGGCCGCGTCTGTAATACGAGTGTATTGTGAACCCTTGTAACTAGCATCAGTATAGTTCACAAAAAATCCTCACCCACTTGAACCACTCAAAAAGCCTTAGTATCAGGAATCATCATATGCACAATGTTCCAACGATCAAAGTTCATGACCAAGCCACCCTTCTTCTTCTTCAACTAACCTTCAACAACTATCCTCCTTCAAACCATGGTCTCCTCTCAAGATATTCATCGACCCCATCATAGAGTACGATATTCTTTATGAATAACTTACATTCATATTTCTGACTCATTCTACTTCACAATGCAAGCGAATAGTACCAACAAACAATTTATGCATCTCTCTCACTGCATCCTCTGCGAACCGTCGATATTAATGTCATTAATCGCGTTCCCATGAAACATGAATACTGCCAATCACGACCTCATACAATTATTTCCCTACTTCTTACGTATAACTGTGATTTTCATACTAAAAACAAACCCACAAAGCAAATAAATAGTGCGCGCCAAGGTTTTATTCTCCTATGTTTATCATCCCGAGACAAAGCCACAGGTTTTGTAGCTTCATCAACCCTCCATTACCACTAGCTTCTACACCTTGTAAACTACTTTTCACCTACTTCCATCATTGCCGAATCATTATCTGAGTAGACCAATCTCCATT
>CAJNOL010002566.1:13676-36203 GCA_905250125.1 Rotaria sordida | reverse complement strand
GATGTTAGAATTATTTCGTTGAAAAATTTCTTAAGGCATTTATTTTACTTAGGTCAGTCCAAAAGTAGTTGCAGAGGTATATCAATTTCTTATAGAAAGTTCGGAGGAACTTCTTTTCTATACAGTCTGATAGAGAAAAGAAAGCTCTATTTTCCTATGCTATTTGATCATACTTTAACTAATATGATGATAATAAATTTTTCATAAGACTTTTTTCTTTAACATGTCTGCTCGTTGTACTAGCTCACAATGAGTTAGACCGGTTAGTTTTTTTAGTCCACTAATATATTATATTAATAACCAAAATATGCCATAAGATGCAGCGTGGAAAGCTCTACAATTCCCATAAGACCACTTATTTTCTAGTTGCACTTTTTTTTTCAAAATGGACAAAGTTTTGAGTGATCGAACTTTGGCCGTTGTAAAAACTGATCGTATAGAATTTTCCTTTCTCTCAAAACAATTTCAATAAACCTTACTATGTAGATTGTAGAGCTTTTCACGCTGCATCTTCTGGTGTATTTTGTTTTTCTTTTGATAAAGCATATTAGGTGATAAAATGATCAACAACAAAAAATGAATTCGTCGTGTATCAAAAACATTATCTTTTTCACGGTTGAAATTTGGTTGCTGAAAATTTAGTCTATTTTAAGAACAAAATATGCAACTAGAAAATAAATGGTCTTATGGAAATTATAGAGCTTCTCACGCTGCATCTTATGGCATATTTTGATTGTTAATACAACTAACAAGGAAATGAAAACTGCGATGTACAACTTACAACGAGCAGATATGTTAAAGAAAAAAGTCTTATGAAAAATTTATTATCATCATATTAGTTAAAGTATGATCAAATAGCATAGGAAAATAGAGCTTTCTTTTCTCTATCAGACTGTATAGAAAAGAAGTTCCTCAGAACTTTCTATAAGAAATTGATATACCTCCGCAACTACTTTTGGACTGACCTAAGTATTATTACAAAATAAAATTAATTAGTCAAAGATTATATAATAAAAACATATCTCGCCAATAGTTTCTACCAATAATAAAAATTAAACTAAATTCTTCACTAGATGCTGTATGAGGATGAATATGATGACATTGATGAGCTCATTAAATTTGTTTTAAATATGTATTCGATGCCTTATCATTCCAAAAAGAATATCATTGATAGATTAATCCATCATGTACAATGAAATAAATAAGTCTATATAATGTTATTTCAAATCTTATTTCAAGATGTAACGGTGAGAGTGTGAATCAACGAATATAAATTAATGTGAAAATGGTTGTGGAATATAGATGGAATTAATTCCATAATGAGAATTGTTATTATTATTATTATTATCCATGTATTGTGTCATACTCACATATTTATTGATGTCTTGCGTTGACTAAAAATCTATAAAAATCAATTGAAGGAAGTATATACTAAGAATATCTGCAGTTAAAAGTTATAATTAAATAACCAAATATAATTAATCAGGCCTACTAAACTTTGTTTATAATAGCATCGAATAGCTTGATGTAACATTAAGTATAAATAGAATGCTCATGAATCAGATCTATACTATATAATAGCAACTGACATACTACATACATACAAAACTAAAAATTCTTTTCATTTTAATGAATATTAAGGAAATTAGTAAAAGAATGAATTGATTTTTTTTGTCAATATCGAAAGTTTATACAAGAAAATCAAAACAACAAAACTTTATTGTTCTTCAGATTATTGAACATCTAGAAGAAGATGCAGCAATTGAATCAATCTTCTTGATAAACAATACAGAATTGACTTGGACGTTTGTTGGATCTGTAACTCGCCACTCGATAGTTGTAAGATCGTCACTTGGATGTGCATTATAGCTGCTCACAGTACATCTATTTATACGGAAACCATTTTCTTTGACACTGCATTCTAGTACGGGTACCAATTGGTGACCACCATAAGAAAATGCTCTTGCATATGATGGGTGTGGGTGGGTGTGGGTGTGGGTGTGGGTATAGGGTGAGGGTGTGTATGTGGTTAAAGAGATCCGTACACCCACACTCATACCCACACCCACCCTGTGTAGAAAATTTCATCGTGATCTGACTCTCCTTTCAAAAGTTATCGTGTAAACGGACGGACACACTGACCGATTCTAGAGTGTACTCACTTTTTGAGTACACAAAAACATTTTCGAACATTTGTTATTCAGTCTTCGAATTTTAAATATTCAGAAAATGCTTTATTTTCTAAACTATCGGCAATCACTTTCGATTTGAAAAAAATTATTGTATTAATAATGATATCTTTCTTACAAGTGTTTTAGAGAATCAATCATTATAATCGATTATGACATTAGACGTGTAATATATGATTTGTACCATGAAATAATTTACATTATAATTAGATGCAAATATCTTTCATTTCTAAATTTTATGGTTTTTGCTCGTTATAGTGCATCATTTCAATGAAATAAATAACAGAGTAGATTTGCATATGAATTATCATTCAGTTTTCGTATCCTGTTAATATGAAAACAGGAAAAAATGCGTTAGATAAACAGAAGTGTGCAAGATTAGTATAACTACGCAGTCTAAACAACCATGATTTCATTTTTTCGTGTCTGTTTGTCTGTTGATGATCGCTTTTTTGAGATCAACAGAAGAATGACTTGACGGATACTAATCTAAATGTTTGGTTAAAAAGATGTACTTTTGCTGCAATACTGATTTGTTATGATGTATTGGCATTAGAAAAAAGTTGTGGTGCTATGAAATTAGTGCATCGGATATTAATATTGCATTGGGTAAGAATGAAGTTTTAACATACAAAGTAGAGGATTGTTATTGCATAAATAATTGATATTTCATTCGTGTATTTTATCGTTTAAATCTCGTTGGCCAATTTTTCAAATGTCTTGATGCTAATATGTCTATTAGACTTGTTTTCAAATCTTTCGTACGCATTTCTTTATTGAAGACTTAAGAGAGACTAAAAGTATTTATCTCATTTTTTGTCTTTTATTGTACTCTATTTTGGATTAATAATATATGGAAAGGTCTAATGAAAATCCTTTGGCATGGTTTGCTGAAAATCGCTGTGATAAATACATAAAAAAAGTTTATGGTATCGGCGAATTTTTCACTATTTAATTATCCAGTATATTTTTTTATCTAGTTTAGAAGAAGAAATCGATGGTTTATTTTTATCACATTTAAGTTGATTATCAATTCAAGAATTATTATTGATTATACAGATAATAATATTAGTAAAAAACCAACTATTGGTGTAAAAACAACATTCGAAAAAAAAACTGGAGAAGTTGAGAGAGTGTTTTTTCAAGTAATAAGCAAGTGTTTATCCATTTGCTTTAACTGATCAGCGTTGCTTTCTCTTTCGTTTTAGTAGTATACTTATATAACAATTACACTTCAATGGATCAAATATTTTATCATTTTTCAATGATTTCAATATCGGTAATGTAAAATACGATGTTGAATAGCATCACGAACTCAAAGTATATCTACCAACTTCATAGACGTCAACTCAATCATCTTTATTGAATTCAAATTTTTGACAACCTATTGATGATGTACCACTTGACAAAATGATCCATTAACCATTGGATAATTTTTCAACAAGCTGAACAACATCTCAATCAAAAAAAAGTTCTATTGAATTATGTGCTATCAAGGTTTGATAAAGTTTTTGAAGAAGTTGCTGATGATCCATTACCAACAGACTTTTGAGCATGATGCAGAAAGAAAGAACAATTAGTTAAAACAATTCACCAGGATGTGGTCTATATTTGTGGTATCGATTTTTATTCAACAGCATTTGAATTCGATCAAATGATGGTTAACATCAAAGATAAATATCTAGCATTTGGTATACTATTAGTGAAGATATGATATGTTACGTGAAAGACCGAATACTTTTTTCATCTTTACTTAATTTTTTTTCTCATTTAGAGTTTTTTTTAGCATGATCATTAAAACAACAAGTATTCGCTTATTCATCTGAAGTATTGGTGAAAAAATGAAAATCATACGATCATCGAATGTCAAGACTGACGTTGAAATTTTAAAGATTGACTATACATTTAGTCGAGTAAAAGTCAAACTATTATGTTATATTCTCTGAATTTTTTTTTGTTCTTTTAAGTATGTTTCGTTGAATAAAAAGAACAATCAGAAGAGTCTTTGATGCAATTATGTCAACAAGCCGATTAGATGCATGTTTTAATTAATACAACAACTTATGATTATGGTCAAGTAAAAGTTAAAATGGATATTATTTTCATTTGGTAGGTTTTTTCTCCTTATGTTAAAGAAAACAACATCAAAGGAAACATTCATGTTACACTCAGATGTCGCTCGCTACAAAGATAGTTTTAACATCTTTCTGATTAGAAATTTACACAGGCGAATAACAAACCACATCGAGAAAAACAACGTTTGTTTACTATAGAGAAAACCTAATAAAACTATGGAAAATATAATTCAAGTAAATTTGTCTTTTACTACAAATTAAATTTGATTTTCATATACTTATGTAGGTGATTGAAGAGATATTGTCCTCCTATGATTTGCAACCATTCGTATTTGATATAGTTTGGGTATGTGATAGACAAAGTAGCCTGAAGAAAACGTTCTATCAAACCGAAATAGATGAGGCAAAAAAAGATACAGTATTTGGTGATTATTATATTGATTCAATTGACGATGACGATGATCAAATTAATGGAAGTAATAGCGAAGAAGATGATAGCTCTTGTGATGATGATAAATTACTTAATAAAAGAACCACATCTGTTAGTTATACCTCTACAACACCAAGCCCAATCAATGTTCTCACTATTCTTGCTCAATTACTATTAGTTTCAAAACGTATTTTAGTAACTATTATCCAGTACAAAGAGCTGGTGAAGTATATAAAAAATGTAAATCCAATATCAAGATTCTTTTGTTACTAACTTAGAGAAAATAAAAAATCTGAACGCTTTTAAAAAATTCTTACTAGATAGAATCTTTTAAGGGTCCTAGACTTTTCGACTAGAACTTTTTTTCTCTGAAAGTTTTGGGCAAAAAGGTTCTAATTGGAAAGTCTATACCCTCTAAAAGATTTGATAAAATGATATGCATTAAGTAGGTGTTGTTTGATGTCTGCTTTTTTTTCTTTTTTTCTTTTTATAGAAAACGGTTCAATAAAACAAACTAATTTTTTTAGGTCTTTAAATCCATTCCTTGAAATATTTAATGAAAAAAATTTGAATAAGGAAAGAATTAATATAATTATATCATCTATACTAGATAAAATAATTGATTTTTTAAAACCATGGACTCATATAAAGAAACGTATTCAATCATTGCAAGTACCATCAATACATACGGTAACACCAAGTATATTTATAATAAATTCCTCATTAAATATAAGCCAAGTGATTATAAACAAGAAAAAGGTCAATGATTACAATTTTCTTTATCTATTTTTACTAAATAACTTTTTTTTTACAGGTATCGATTTTTTACGTCAACGAGAACAACAAGTGATCAAAGAATTGATTTCTTTCGATTCCATACATCTCATAGAAACTTTCTCCAATCCTAAGACACAAAAAATGAAGCAATTGTCAGCAAAATAAAGAGAAGAATGTATTGAATACGTAAAAGAACAACTGTTGCTTTTTGATGTTAATCAGTATGTTAAATCATCTGCAAACAAGAAACCAGTTTCATTATCAACAAATGCTTTATTTCTAAATGTAACAGATTTTTATTTAAATGTAGAATTTGTTGACGAAGATCATGCTGATCAATACGGTTCGTCAAAGTCTTTATCACATATAATCCAAATTGACTTGTATTTAAAGCATGGTGCAGATAAAACACATCAGTGACGAATTCTGGCCAAGAAGATGGAGAATATTGTCTATTATCATTTTCGAAGAAGAAACATGCTTCTTATCCTATTTTGATGAAAGCTACTACTCGGGTTTTAGCTGTACCAGCTACCAGTGCACCAGTTGAACGCGAGTTCAGCTTTACTGATAATACTATTACACAAAAGCGCTCAAAATTATCACCAGATTCAGTGAATGATATTGTTTTCAATCATTAACACTGTTACCTATGTACATCGTCAACATCTTGTTCAAGAGACGAAATCAAACAAAGAGATTGTTTGATTATATCCATCTTTATCAGTGATCGATTCGATCATTCTTCGAGCGTGTATTTTTTTGATCGACTAATAATTCATTGAAATATTGCTGAGTTTGAGCAATTCGTTCAAAGAAGCTGGCATCATCTCAATATCACATATACATTTATTTTATTTTTTTCATGAACAATTGATTCGTAAAATCAATCTTTGTTCTGATCCATTTACTGGAGATAGTATTCAAGCATTAAAATCTTGTAAAACTGTAATTAAATCATGTGAGTAATGTATTGACTATTTTCAAATTATTCTATAATTTACATCGCTTAATTTTATCCTTATTTATTGTAGGAAACAATTAATGTATAAAATATTTAATACAAAATCTCCAGGCAAGGTTCGAGAAATGTTAAAGGTGTTGAATGATTTTTCCTTGAACAAATGATTATTTGACTTATCATTGGCAGTTAAACCATTTTTAGATGGATATAAACTGAATAATCATGCACTATGAAGATACATTATTCTATGTATAATGGTATGTTACGCTTCAAGAGTTAAGTTCAATGCGAAATTCTAGTAGGAGATATTTTTGAACAAACAGTTTTCAAAGGATATTTAAGACTCGAACTCTTCTAATTAATCGCATGAAAAATTCTATATTCTTATGGCATACGATATTGAAAAAAAATCCGAAATATTGAAGAAAATTTAGTAGATTCAAAAGAAAAATATCCGTAGGCATTCATATGACAACCTTTGATGAGAAACAAGCATCTTATTTTTAGCAATAGATGATTGTGTGCTTGAGTCATACATTATTTCTCTCTTTGTTGATTATAGTTTGAAATGATAAGATAATGAGATAAATGATCATTGAAACTGTCAAGAATAATGTAAATTGTATCAATCAAATACACAATAGAAATACCTTGTGAGATAAGGAATGAGAAAGAAAAGAAAATATGTGATGGTGCAGAATGTTTTTTTTTATATGCATGGGTATTGATGATATCAAAGGACAAGGTCCTTATTAACTACAGCAAACAATGAGCTTTCAAAAAAAATGCGTTTAACCATATCTATTCTCTAAAACTGAGAAACGTCATCAGAATAGTTTTGTTCTTTGCATTCCCATCTTCTACTCTCTAAATATAACAAAATGAGATCATTTTTAAATAAATGCAAAATAAATAAAAAAAAATACGGCAACGAAATATAATATGTTTAGACAAATATAATGTACTTTTTTATTCATACAATGACATACAAGGTCATATATAATCATATGAGATAGAGAGAAAAAGAAAAGGAAAAAATTGAACAATAATTATATTTTAGTCCTTGGAAGAATATAGGTTGTCTATATTGTGTTAAAGACGTTGATGTAAGCTAACCATCAATGATACAGTTCTTGCTAATACTAAGCTAGACGAAATTTTAAAAAAAACATTGAAAAAGATATTTAGAGTATAAAATCTTATACTCACATAGAAGAGTATTCTAGGTTACTTTTTTTTGATAACATGATGCTCAGTGATTTGTAGATATATATATATGTTCGTATGTGTAATATAATGAATAAAATATTCTTGTCAAGCTTTTTTCAATATTGATTTATGTTATAAATAGAAAACTAAATGCCATCGTCAATAATCCTCGGGGAAGTATTAATAAAGTACAAATGATATAAGAGTAAATGCTGCTGTGTCGTTGTTTATAGTTTGGCTGTTATCTCCTTACTATAAGTGTCCTTTTGATTATCAGTATTGTGTAAACTTCAAATACATCTAAAGATGAAATTACAGTATGATATAAGTAAATAATTAATTTAAAGTTCACATGAATATTTCATTAAAATTAAGTTTTGACATATTCGTACTTCAAAATAGATAGGAAATGATTATGCATCAGTCTAAAAAAATTGCATAAATAAGTATATGGACATAGCTTGTTCATATTTATGAAGAGATTTTTCGTTTACTAGTTAACTAATCACACTAATAAGTATGCATGATATGAATTTTTCAATACTAATTCTGTTTTTTTTAGGATATTTGGTATTGTTTACCACTTACTCGAACTTGTCAAAATACATGTCCTTTTTAAAGAAAGTGGAAGGAAGACAAGATGACTTTTTGTTGTTATCGAAAGATTCACACAATCACTTATGGAATTCATATAAAAAGTCTAAACTAATAACAATCTGGAAGATATATCTTGAGTAAAATAGAAAAGTTTATAGCAAAAAGAAGGGACATATCAGACGACAGTAGAAGACTCCATGTGCATTTACTCATCGATAGTAACTTTTTGATTGATTGCTGAAAAGATCATGCACTGTAAATTTTGTATAAATTCTATTTTTTAGAAAATCGACTTTAAAAATGCTAAAGGATTTTGAAAATTACATTATTTATTGGTCGAATTTGAAATAGTTAGAAAATGTTTGATTTTTGGAAAGATTCATTTTGGAAAATCGAAAATCAACAGTAGTTTTAAACAATATTCGAAATTCTATTTCTATTTCGAGAAAATCATTGTACTAATAATCACTTGTTTTTTTTATGTCGTATAAAAAACTTGTGTTTCATTCGTGTGTCTTATCTGTGAAGTTTTGCTGATTAATATTTTTTAATTTCTTGATATTGATATATCTATTCAACTTGTCTTGAAATCCTTCGTATTATTTCCTTATAGAAGACTTAAGAACAAGTAAAAATATCGTTTTCATTTTTTCTATTTGTCTACTTTATTTTAGATTAATAATATATAGAGTAGAGTATTGAAAATGTCTCCAGATGGTTGACTGATAATGATTTGGATAAATACGTTGACAAATTTCAATCTATCGGCAAATCACTTACTATTTTACTATTCGGTCTATTTTTCATTTATTTCAGAAGACAAAATTCATTATGTATTATTATAACATTTAAGTTCATTATCAATTGAAGAGTTAATATCGACTAATACAGATGATAATGTTATTAACAAATCAATCATTGGGCTTGAAAAAATATTCAACAAAAAAAAAACTGGAGATTTTAAGAAAAATAAAGTTTTTCAAGTAATAAGTAAATATTTGTTCATTTCCTTTAGTTGATTAACTTTGTTTTCTTTTCTGTTTTAGTAGAGCTGTGGTATTAAACAAAAAATATCTGATACATTCAAACAATAATTGCACTTCCATGAATCAAATAATTTATCATTTTTCAATATTAATAATGTACACCACTACAGAGAACAGCAGCACCAACTTAAAATATCTCCACCAAGTTCCTATGCATCAATTCAATTGCTGATCAATCATTATTGCGTTCAAATGATTTACAACTTACTGATGTATTATTTGATCAATGATCCATCCACTGTTAGATAATTCTTCAACAAGTTCAACAACATTTCAATCAAGAAAAGATTTTTCATTACAGTACGTGTTTCCAAGGTTTGATAAAGTTTTTCAAGAAGCTGTTCGAGATGCATCACCAGCAAACTTTCCAGCACAATGATTAAAGAAACAATAATAGTTATAAAATAATCCATCATAATGCAGTCAATACTTATAGTATTGATTTTTATCCAACGTCGTTTGAATTTGATCGAATAATAGTTACCATGAAAAAAACATATGCAGCATTTAGTAAAATATTCAATGAACACATGGTATGCTTAATACAAGATCGAATACATTTTCATCTTAACTTTATTTTTTTGTCTCGTTTAGATATTTTTAGCATCAGTATTAAGGCAGAAATTTTCTCGTGGTCCACGAGTATACCGTTATTCGTCTGAAGCATTCATAAACAAACAACAATTATATGATCATCAAATGTTAGAACAAAAAGTGAAATACGAGAAGATTAATCAAGTACATATTTCGTCGAGTATAAATCAAACTATTGTTTTACATATATTTTCTAATCTTTTTGTCTTTTTTAGGAATGTTTGGTTTTAGAAAAAGAACAATGAGAAGAGTCTTCAATGCAATTATGTCAACAAGTCACATCGATGTATGTTTTAATTAATACAACAAATAATAATGATAGTCCAGTTAAAATTGAAATGGATGTTACGTATGTACATCATCAATGTATTATTTAAGAGATGAAGTCAATCAAAAGAATCATCGACCCTTGTCTAGTTTTATCGGTAACCAATTGGTAAGTTCCAGAGTGTATTTCGTTTTGATTGATTATAATAACTCGTTGAAATATTGCTGAGTTTGAACAATTCGTTCAAATAAGCTTGCATAATCTCAAAATCACATATGAATTTATTTTTATTATTTTTTTCTATTAGCAGGTCATTCCTAAAACCAAATCAATCTTCATTATGGTTTATTTGGTGAAGATGTAGTTCAAGCATTAAAATCTAGCTATACAAAATTATTCAGATTCATGAAACAAAAAAATATATTTCTGAAGGTAATACATTATGTTAATCTATATATAGTATTTTCTTTCCAAAAACTGTTATTAAATAATGCTAGTAATTTGTAACCATTTAAATTATTGTATAATTCTTATCACTTATTTTTATTATTGTTTATTTCAGCAAGCAATTGAAACTTATCCGATTATCCAGATAAAATCGATTAACAATATTAAAAATTAATCTTTGTGTAATTTTTTTCTCGATTCTTTTAAAAGAAACTATTTGTTAATTCTATTGATAGTAGTTCTAGAAGTTTTTTTTCACCGGATTGTAACTATTTCTATTTGTTTTGCATTATTTGTTTTAAACGTTGCATAAAATGAATAAAATAAACTCAATTGTATAATGAAAATTGATTTTTCAGTTTTTTAAAAATGTTCTTACTACGAGAAATCCTTCAAAACCATCAATTCATAAAATTTAACGAAGGAATAAAATACCTGAACATATAGTGAGATATACTAGTGTTAAAAGATGTTACTCTATGATGCATAATGTGTTACTTTTGTTATTGCTGATTTTTCCCATTTTTTTCGATTTTTTTCTCTTTGTTTTTCTTCTCTCTGTTATTGTTGTTGTTGTTGTTGCTATTTTTGTGATTATTAGGACTTAATGATGATTATACCTTTGGGCAAGAAAGGGTTGTCAGTGAAACTTTAATATTTTGTCCATTGTGTGCGACGATTAAAATAGAAAATCGTTAGTGAATGATATACGCAGTATGTCATTTATATTTTATGCTCGATCAATTCAAATAAAGGCATTTGCCCTCAAAAATCACATGTATTTCGCTGTATATATAGGTACCCTATTGCTTTATTCTCACTCAAAAAACAACGTCGAGAAAATTAAACTGTTATTTCGATATCGAAGAGATAATATTCAAACAAATTTAACAAGTAAGTGTATGTTTTTTGAAATTGCAGTGTATTTCAGTAATGTATTGCCGTAGTCTTGAAAGTTTCTGACGGCATTATTAAGCTACCATCTAAGAAAGTATTTGTTTGTCGTTTCGTATTTGAATATTTCATTCTTGGTTTTTTGAGCTTCAACTTCCATTATATATATCAAATTTCTTAGGCCTGACGCTCGTTGCATAAAACCAGAATTCTATCAATCGTTAAGCTGTCCTGTAGTGCACTTTTCCGATGTTTCTATCACATGTTCATATTGACCTAGGGTTTTAAAAATTTTATTGAAAACTTTTAGATCTATAAGAATATACCACTAAGTTTTTCAGCTGAAATCATTGAGACCAGCTTGAGTAACTGACACTAGGTACGGGTGGCATTTTTCTGTGAATTTATTTTAAACTTAAATTCTTGTCAATTTAAACTTAAAATACGTTTAAATTTTAATGTAGAATAAATTCGAAATTTATTTCTGGATTGAATAACTATTTTAAATTCGAATTAATCATCTCTATTGTCAAAATACATGACTTCAAAAAAAAACAAGAAATAACTAAGAAATAAGGAAAGAAATTGGTATTATATGTTAAAATTCGGCCATCAGAACAAAAGACTCTGCATAAAAGAGTCGTTCTCCATGGATGCTGTTTTCTAATGATACGAAAATACTCATAAACATATGTCTTATAGCATTCTTATGAGATAAATGGTTGCTTTTTTTCGAGAGGCAACCAAACCAATTTAAATTAACTTAAATTACACATGAATTAATTTAAACTTATTCAATTTAATTTAAGCCAATTCAAATTGGATTTCAATTAGTTTAAACTGCATTTATATTAATTTAAATTTATTGAAATAATTTAAATTTATTGAAATAATTTAAATTGATTCATATATTTTAAATTGATATAAAAATAATTTCAATCGATTAAAATTTATTTAAAGTGAGTTGAAATCATTTTAAATTGGATTTAAATCGACTAAAACTAATTTACGGTAGCTTAAATCGATTTAAATTGGGTTCAGATTCATCTCAGTCTATTTAAACACATTTGAAACATTTTTAAAACTATTTAAATCGACTTAAATTGTACTTAAATGTATTTGAATTATGTTTAAACTCATTCAAATAAATGCAAATCGAATTCAAATCTATTTTCATTGGATTTCAATCCGATTCAAATCCGTATGAATTCATGTACATCGATTTAAATCGCATTTCAATGAATTTCAATCGATTCAAATAGGTTTAAATCCGATTCTAATGCATTTAAATTGGGTTTAAATGCATTTTCAATTGATTTAAATTCATTTAAATCTGGCATAACTCCGTTTACATCCAATCGAAGTCAATCGAAGTCGAATATGTATCTAATTTAAACGTATTTTAAATTTAAATTTCGTAAATTTGTATTGAAAATAATTTCAATTTACAATAAATAAAAATTATTGTAACTAAAATGTCAAATAAATTTAGGTTTTCATCAGACAAAAAATTTTATTCATTTTGAGTTTAAATCATCCACAATTTATTTTTCGATTTAATAAACTTTCGTAATTGTAAATTGATCACCCCTAGTTCTCACTCACTACAGATCTACCTGTTTAAAAAAACACAAAAAAAATCTGATTTTAATCGACTTTTTTCTGATTCAAAATCGATTAAAATGGCACGGTTGTAATCCGGTTCTCTGATTTTAATCGACTTTAGTTGCTGTCACTAGAAAACGCGCTTTTTTTCCAGTTTTAACTTAGAGAGTCTGATTTTTTATTATTTTTTCTGAGTCCTCACATCGACAAATGGTAGTTGTAGTACTAACCCTATCTCTGATACGCTTCTACATAAGACACGAATTCATACTTAGTCAAGGAAGCCAAAACGCCAATTATCCTTCGAGGAGAAACAGGGCTCACATCTTTCTCCAAACATAGCGATTTGCTATGATTTTTCGAAAGAAACACGACATATTTAGCAGTTTTCATAGATTAGACATGATTGTGAGTCGAAACGATTGCGAAATTCCATATATGTCAAACTTGAAAGTTAAATTCAATTATTCACTTTTGGAATAGTTGAAGACGGTTTTCAATAATTCAATTTAACTTTCAAGTTTGACATATACGCCTGGAAAAAAATAGCTGCAGTCAGTATTTCGATGATTTTGTCACCATAATAAAATCATTTTTTAAACCTAATTACATATTCTGAAAACGTATGGAGTTTTCTATCATCCTGTGTATTTATCTTTTAATTTGTACTGAGCCATTATCAAAATAAATCGAGTGCAATGAAGGCACTCTCATGTCCAGATTCCCAAAATTTTTTTTTGTTATTGCCGTCTTATTGATGTTTTACTTTTATCATCACTATAGAGCTACCTTTTCGAAAAAGCAAATGTTTATTCTGATAGAGCTTGAGATGCTCTATCACCCTGTATATATATCTTTTCTTTTCCATTTGTTCATTATAAAAAAATTGACCACATTGAACACAACCTCATTTAAGAAGGATAAAAAATTTTGCATTTTTTGCTACTTTTTTACTTCTTTTTTGATATTACCATTCTTGTAATTATAACTTTTTATAAAAGAAGCTATACAATCTAATAGCGCTTGAAATTCTCCATAATTTCATATATTTGTATTATTCTGTCTGAAATTTTTCTTCTAGTGCAAGATAAAAATAGGGCACTCTCAAACAAAAACAGATTTCTGTTTTAAATGAAGAAATAAATAACAAAGTCTCTCTCTTGTCATTGATTATCAATGAAAACAACTGCAGTGTACACGAAATTTTTCAATTTACATATGATGTGTTAGAATATTAAGATTTAAGGATATATGTGAGTTCCACATTTCAGCTCCACAGGAGCTGCGCTGACAGCATTCTTTTTTTCTCGTATTGAATTACACCCCTGCTGTCACTTAAACAACTAATCTATATGGTAATAAGCGAACAGATATATTTTAACTCGATTCTTCGAAAATAAGATTCCAAATTGAAAGGCATCAATACTATCTAAGGTAGATATCATTATTGTGAGGCAGCCAAGTATTTGATATTGCAGAATCAGAGATGTTTATACTTGTATTTTGAGCAGTTGCATCAAGCTTTGGTTGAAAATATTTTTGTATAGAAAACTTCCTTCCTTCTTCAGTAATATAATTGTGGTGTTTCTTTTAAATATTGAGAGTGAACTACTAAGTGCAATCAAACAGACAGGATCACAAACACCTTTTTCAAGTTTACTTGTCATTAGTAGGAAATCTGAATATTAAATCTACTAGTTGTGTTTGTTTAGAATGAACCTTCCTCCTTTATATTCAAATTAGAGTAGAGCCGTAACCGCCTATTTTCATGTTGACTGGTAAGAATTCCACAATATTTTGATCGATGCTGTTACTGTTAATCACGATAGAATTTGTACGGTCTCTCATCAAGAAGAGTTATCTTCTGATTATGAGAGGCAAAAGCTACTGTTATATGAGAAGTTTGGAGCAGAAAAAAAAATATAAATCTCCTTTCAAAACCAATATGATTAAGAGTTTTAATTAAATGACAATAAAATAAGTGTACATTAACTTGTACTATTCGACAGACTAGTTTAAGTTTCGTCTTTATCATGATGAGACCGAGTAATCATTAGAATATTCGAAGAATCAATGTAGATTTTATAGATTTATGCTTTTAACAGGGGTGAATTTTAAACAATGACTATGTTGCAAGTACTCATCCTATTAATATTATTTTTGCTGACAATATTCACAGAAGTGATCGATGGAAGAAAATACAATGGGTATGTTCTTCCGCCAGATCCATGCCACGCTGATAGGGTGATGCAACGGTATTATCATCAGAATCCAAATGCTTTGGAAGAACATCGACAATTCGAAATCAGCACTAAAGAATTTATATCTAAGAGACAAACAGCCCAGCCGTACATTATTCCTGTAGTTGTTCATGTTTATGGTAAAATATTTAGTGGAACTAAAGTGGATGAAACTATCATAAAGACAGCAATTGACAAGGTGAATGAGGATTTTCAAGGACGGAACGATGATTTCAATACAGTTAATTCAGCTTTTAAAGAAATAAAATCAGCATTTAGTGTTACCTTTAAACTAGCTACACTTGATCCAGATGGAAAATCAACAACTGGAATCGTTTGGTATGATGAACCCCGATATGGATATGCAACGGGAATGTTCGAAGATTGGATACAGTATGATGCATGGGATAATTACAAATATTGCAATGTGTATATTCAATCGGATATATATGGAAATGGTGACTTAACTCAGTCTGGTGTTGCTTGGTTTCCAGATTCTTTTATGTCTGATAAGAATTTAGCACGTATCGTTTACAATGGACGCCATCTTTATGGAAATACAAACAAAGAGTTTGCATCGATGTTAACTCATGAATTTGGTCATTGGCTTAATCTCTTCCACACATTCGAAGCTGGATGCATGGAATCTAGCGAAGGCCCATGTGATAAAACTGGAGATCGTGTATGCGATACACCACAAACTATAAGTAAAGATGGCTGCGAACCTGTGTATAATTGTGCTGGAAAACTCGAGAACAGTGAAAATTATATGAGCTATACTGGTGCAGATGGATGTTATAAGATGTTTACAGTCGGTCAAGTAGCTAGAATGGATGCCGCAATGCAGCATCCTGCTCGAAAATCACTGTGGCAGCTTGAAAATTTGAAGGCAACCGGCCTCCTATGAAGCATTTGAAGGTGGAAACTAATTGAAAACAGATCAATCTATATTTTTTTTAAGAATAATATAAACTAATCCGCTACTTTCAACTTTTAGTTTTCAGCAACCGATTAAATCAGCTAAAATTTTTATTTTTAATATTGTGCTTGAATTAAATTTAATAAACTACAAAATTAATGCAGATTTATTTTAACGCCGACGCGTTTCATGTTTATTTATTAAAATATTAAAACATTCTTCAGGGCACTGCATTACAATATAAAGCACAAAAAACAATATCTAATGAATAAGCTAGAACAAAAAGCAAAAATTTGAATTAAACTGAAAATGGAAATGGAAAGAGGTTAGAGAAGAAGAGAGAAAATGTATTAAAAAAATCCTCCAACAAAATTTTTAATCTGTTTAAAAAATTATTCTAAATTTTATTTTACGATTAAAGTTTCGAGTTATTCAAAAAAGAAAAAGATAAGAAAAAAATAAAAAAGTCTGTATGCATAGTGTTCTGGGCAATCATTGATTGCTAGCGACACATGTACAATATCTCTTGTCGTTGGTTGATATTTTTTATCCACTTATAACACTCCGATTCTCTTTATTTTGTGAACCGGAGATATTTTTCATTTTTATGGAATATTTTTGTTCCCAGTGTTGTGGATACATATTTCAAAATATATTATTGATAAAACAAATTAATTAATTATTAATAAATGAGATATTGTTTAACTTTTAAAATTAATTTTGCAATAAATAGAATTAATAAGTTTATTTATGATATATTTTGGGAATCAACTTAAACAAATGACTATTAAATTGGTCTTGAAATTTGTCTTGAATTGGGTTAACAATATCATATTCAAGATCAAAATACAGTTTTGATGGTCTTTTATTATAACACTAATTTTTGATAGTTCTCAGTAATATTTATTATAATTTCTTGTAATAATAATGTTCTGATAATATTCATAATTCGTTTTTATGGCTAATTTTAAATGTATAGCAGCTTTCTGAACTTATATGAATATATTGAAAACGGCTGTATTCTAAATAAGAATATTTATTATATTAATATAAATTCATTTTATTTATGTATAACATAAGAGCTCAATTTAATAGCAATTCTTATATTTTTTTGAACTATTAATTTAATTTAATATTTTTTAGATAAAAATAATTTCTCTTTACTGCTACCAATTATAAAGTTTATTTGCTATCATTTTTAAACAAACTTTCTATTTTGTATTTTAGTGTTCAATATTTAATTTTCATCTAACATTTTTAATTTTTAATTTTAATATAGTAGCGACATATATTTATTTTAATGTTGACATTGGTGAATACTATTGTCCATAAATTGCAATCACGAATATTATATCTTGTTTTTTATCAAAATTTAATCTTTATTATATAATGTATAATTGATTTCATTTTTATCGACGTTTTAATTCCAGTATTTATTTTTTGTTATATAATTCTCCTTAAATTGCTTATTAAATAAAAGATAAAAATAATATTAGCAATATCATATTCAAGATCAAAATATAGTTTTGATGGTTTTATATTAAATTTATGGGCTTCTAATTTTGATAGTGAAAATAAAATAAAATTTTGATTGCTTGAAATTTACTTAAATTGTTGAACTTCCTATCCAAGTTTAAAATAAAGTTTTGATGGTTTATATTTTTTAATTCATTTATATAATTCTCTTTAATTGCTATTTATAAATGAAAATATCTTAATTGCTTTGTTTTTATCCAAATTTTTATCCAAATTGTTGAACTCTTGGTTGAAATTTAACTTTATGATACCAATTCTTGGATAATAATTTTTTCAAGCTCTTGAATTATATATATATATATATATTTTATATGTTCTTAATATATTTTTTGTATTAGCATAGTAGTTTCAAGTAATCAAAGAATTCAAATTAATAATAATTCCTTGATGAAAACCCCCCAACAATAAAGATATTCTTTTCAATTATGATTAAAAGTTCTCTGGTTGATAAACAAGAGAACGAAAAAAGATATCAACAGAGTTGGATTTATTATGATGTTGTGGGCAAAGATTAGTGGCTGGCGACACATATATGATATTTATTGCTGTTGGTTTAATTGTTGTGTCCAGTCGTTAGTTGGTCCGAACTCTTTTTGTTTGAAGGGATTAGTACTGTTTAATTTCATTCTGATTTTTTTAATAATGTTCTGATTTTTTTAATAACTTTTTAGTAATAACTTTCTATTTCCCATATTGTTGGTGTAAATATAGAATAATTTGTTCAAAAACCAAGGGATTTATGTCAATCAAGTACGTAATTTTCATAAACCATATTTCTAAATGTATAAATTACAACATTTTATATTTATAGAGTTGTCGTGGTGTGTTTCTTATTATCTTGATTTTACAACCCTTTTTTAATAATAATAATGAATTTTTGAGTTTTTACTATTTATTAATAATGTTATATAGGTTGATGATTTATTGTGGAAAGTTGGTAATCATCTACTCTAAATTTAAATTTAAATTTTTAATAATATAATATGTTCGCTGTCTTGGTAGAAACCAATTTTTAATAATAAATATTTTTTATTTCAGATATTATTATAAGCTAGAGACATAAACGTATATTATCATCTGTTGATTGAAATTGTTGTTCATATGTATCAGTTATTTAGTTGAAAGAATGGATATTTTGAGGCTCTTTAAGTCTTTTTTGAATTCTAATAAATTCAAAGGTTTCCTTTTATTGTAACCTAATCTATTGGTTTCCGTATCTTTTATATATATTTTTTTTTGTAGTCAAACAAAATTTTCGTGTGTGCAGGAAGTTAACGTCTGTATAAAAAAGATTTTTTTTGCGTTACAGACTATTTTGTTGTGTAAAAAGCTTTTTTGAATTGTAACGAGTATTTTTAATTTTAAATTTATTTTTAGTATTTAATTTATCCTATTTTAATATCTTTATACATTGTTATGGTCAGCTAGCGACAAAATATGCATTTATTTGATGTTGGTTGAACTTGTTATCCATATATATAACAATTGTTTGTTTTACAGTAAAACCTCTCTAATGTGAACACTGTTGGGACTTTTCAAAAGCGTTCACTATAAGGAGGTGTTCACTAATAGAGATTTTACTGTATTTAGCTTTACAATCAACAGTATTTTACTGCAAAGAATAATACTTCTACAACACTAATAATGGATATTTTTCAACTTGATGAATTTACAGATGATATGATGAATTTAAGTCATGATAACTTCTACGTTTTTTAGAAAATGCTTTAAATAAAGATTTATGCGATCTTTTTCGAATACAAGCTATTCAAGGTATGTCTTCTTGGGATACATGAATTTCGGCCCATGAATTTTTTGTCCCTGACTTTCGGCCCGGGTCGAAATTCCGGTGATTTTTCGGCCCGGGCCGAAAGTCCGAAAGGAATTTCGGATCGAATCTTAATTTATCTAATTAATTTTATAAATAATTAGTAAACTTCATGGCGCTCAGCACTATGCACTTGCAAGAAAACGTTGCGCTCGACAGTAAGACATGCTGCTCAGCAAGATAACATAATGCTCAGCAGTTAGACATAATGCCCGGCGAGATGACATAATGCTTAGCAGTATGGTGTGGTGCTCAGCAGTACGACATTGTGTTTGGCAGTATAAGATAGTGCCTAGCTATACAGTCTAGTACCTAACACTATGCATATCGATAAAAAAATTGGCAATTCGGATATTGATCGAAACATAGGTTAAGTATTCTGTTGTGGAAACTGACGCAATATTTAAGAAATGGGTATAGAACTCAGCAATACGAATTTAGATGACATGATAATTATAACGTTCGGCTGTATCTGTGTATTTCTTCGTCTATTTTACTTAGGAGATAAATCACATCATTGATATTGAATGAAATACATATTTAGATAGTGATCACATCTAGTCACACTCGATCGAATAGATGCTTTCATTCTTTTGTGGTATCGATCAGAGATGAAAATGGTCCGAATTTTTGACGACCGGTATCAACCGGCCTATTCATTCTTGTTTCTTTGTCATTCCCACTATTTACATATTCTCTTTAATTAATTATCGAAAACAGCTGCCCCATCTCTAACAGAGTGGAATGAAAACTATTAAACATCATTTTGTACTGCCAAGCACCATATCATCTTGCTGAGCCCTATGTCGTACTGCCAACCACCATATCATACTGCAGAGCACTATGTCATACTGTTGAGTACCATGTTATACTGCAGAGCATTATGTCATACTGCGTAACACCATGTCATACTGCTGACCACAACGTTTTATTGGAGGTGCATAGTACTGAGCACCATGAAATTTATTAATTATTTATAAATTTAATTAGATAAATTAAGTTTTGGTCCGAAATTCCTTTCGGACTTTCGGTCCGGGCCGAAAGTCCGGGGTAAAAAATTCGTGGGCCGAAATTCCGGCCACCCTGTCTTCTTTATCATCAATAACAGTAGATCATTTAATACAGATACTTGATTTTGATATTGTCGGATTAAATTATTTTAAAAAAGCACTTGGATTTGTGTCAGCTGATGGAAATTTTCATCTTCGACTAGGTTTTCGAAATTTACTTGAACGTTTATTATTATTAGTAAAATCGAAGAAAAACTCATTAGTTAAAAATCCTGAATTAACACATGATCATATTGAAAATGATATTTTTAAAAAACTAATAGAATTATGAAAGCACTCATCTGGCTCATCAAACGAGATTAATGTTCCTATACTTATTTCATGGATCAAAAATATTTTTGAAAATTTTAAAAAAAGCCAAGAATAAATTTAGTTATGATAATCATATTCAACAATTTGCTTTATTGTTGCTTATTCTTAGTGGAAGAAATTATTACGAATTTCTTCGACTAAATTTACCTGCTGCATTACCTCATATATCTAATATAGAATCATTAATGAGAAAACAAGAAATGAGAATAATTGAATGTGAATTTCGATTTAAATTATGAAAAGAATACTCACGATCAAATAATTGTAATTATGTATTTTCTTCTGAAGATTGTATCAGTGCCATTTGTCGTATTGATTATGATTCACAATTAAATTCTTTTATTGGTTTTTCATCACCTTTAATTGATGGAATACACAACCAAATTTTTTCCAAACGGAAAATTTCGACGAATTAAAAATGTGGTTTAATGATTTTAATAAGTCAAAATTTAATAACATTCATACGGCACAAACAATAGTACCATCCGCTTCCCCATTAATTTTGTCAGTTTAGGAATCAAACAACAAGTTTACAACAACAGATATTTCAAAGAGATGGTTATATATCTACAATCAGGGTTTTTTTTCAGGGTATACATGTGATAGATTTTAGTTCTGATGGTGATCCACGTTACCTCAGAACAATGAGATTATGTATTCGATTTTTCGCTGAATTACCTAATTTAAATCTGTTTAAACATAATGATAATTTTGATATAAACATACCCGAGCAATGGTCGTGGCTTTTTTATGAAAGAGCAACAAATTTTGCTTTTTATGCAAGAACCAATTCATGTCGCAACAAAATTTCGAAATAAACTTCTTTCTGAAGTAGTATCGATGAAGATAAGTGATTATTCAATTGATATTCAACACTTGATGAATTTAATTCAATTAAAAAATAAACTTGAGCATAATTTAATTAGATGTGATGTTAGTCTTAAAGATTGACAAAATTTTGCATCTTGTAGACGAATATCTTCTGAAACAGTTTTTAAATTGTTAAATAATAATGAAAATTATAAAAGAACTTATGTATATTTATCGTTGTTACACTTGATTATAACCGGATTGATTGATAAATCAACAAAGATTGAAGAACGATTGTATAATATATGGATAGTAGTATTTAAATGTCGAGTTGGGTGGGCATGGATACAAAATGTAAAAGCAAAAAATATTAGTAACGATGATAATTTAGAATCAATAAAAAAAATTAGAGCAAATAGTTTTATTACGAAGTCAACATTTTGGTGCATTGAGATAAATGCCCACACACTACTTTATATAACTCTATTAGTAATTAAAAAGAATTACCTATTGATGCACTTAATACATATATTTTTAATTCACAAGCATGTGAAAACACTTTTCGTGTCTTTCGTGCTTTATCAGGTCCTTATTCATCAATCGCCAATTGTACTGTAAAGTTGTTTATAAAGAGACATGAAAAAATATCGATTATCAATGCAATTAAAAGTCGTGAAGGACAAATAAATGATTATAATTTTAAATTTCTACAACATC
>CAJNOL010002566.1:0-13576 GCA_905250125.1 Rotaria sordida | reverse complement strand
ATGAAGAATTATTACCAATGGATATATTTCTGTAATTCATGTGCATCTAAGTCATATATTTTTTTTTTCTCCTTGTTGTTGTTCCTGTTTTATTATTATTATTCACTATATATTGTTCATGATTATTGCAGATATTTTACGTTGTTATAAAGAAGGCAATCAAGAAGTATGTATATTTTTGATGTGCAAATTTTATTAAAATTGAAAATTATTGGAAATACAGAAAAAATAAAGATAAAAATTGTTGAGAATGTGAGAAAGAAAGACTAACTAAAATCAAGAATATGAAAGGAGAAAACTAACTACATAAAAAGATGAGAATAAAGAACTGACTACTGACCAATGTTCAATATTAAAGATAAAATTGTATGGCAATGCTTGATTATTGATGCTGATGAGGGTTTGCGCCACGTTTTCTATAAAGAAAAATTAGTGACCTATTCCAGTGTCATAAAGTACCCGACATGATAATCACAAAGTAGAATGTACAACTGATGAAATAAAATATCAGCAACATTCTCTCGATGTATTATCATTAAAACAACATATTGATCCAACATACCTGCTTTATGGCTAAAGACATTATTCAAATATTCTTCTTAGCTCAAGACAATTATAGATCAACTTCTACTCATGAACAGAGGTCACAAGTTCAATGTATACTTTTGACGGAAGATTCTTTCGAATATTTTGCTCAACTCAAAGCAAAGATTTGGAGCTGATTACATCAACTACCAACAAACGACAAATCAATAATTGTTCCCAAGAATCTTTCAAATATTTTGCTCAATTCACAGCAAAGATTTGGAGTTTATTACATCAACTATGAACATACGACAAATGAACAATTCTTTCAAAGATTCTTTCAAATATTTTGCTCAATTCAAAGCAAAGCTTTCGAGTTGATTACATCAACTATGAACACACGACAAATGAATAATTCTTCTAAAGATTCTTTCAAATATTTTGCTCAATTCAAAGCAAACCTTTGGAGTTGATTACATCAACTATGAACACACCACAAATGAATAATTCTTCTAAAGATTCTTTCAAATATTTTGCCAAATTCAAAGCAAAGATTTGGACTTGATTACATCAACTATGAACACACGACAAATGAATAATTCTTGCCAAGATTCTTTCAAATATTTTGCTCAATTCAAAGCAAAGATTTGGAGTTGATTATATCAACTATGAACACACGACAAATGAATAATTCTTTCAACGGTTCTTTCAAATATTTTGCTCAACCCAAAGCAAAGATTTGGAGTTGATTACATCAACTATCAGCACATGACAAATCAATAATTCTTTTAAAGATTCTTTCAAATATTTTGCTCAATTCAAAGGAAAGATTTGGAGTTGATTACATCAACTATGAGCACACGACAAATGAATAATTCTCCACAAGATTCTTTCAAATATTTTGCTCAATTCAAAGCAAAGCTTTGGAGTTGATTATATCAACTGTGAACACTCGACAAATGAATAATTATTTTAAAGATTCTTTCAAATATTTTGCTCAATTCAAAGCAAATATTTGGAGTTGATTACATCAACTATGAACACACGACAAATGAATTATTCTCCAAGAGATTGTTTCAAATATTTTGCCCAATTCAAAGCAAAGGTTTGGAGTTGATTACATCAGCTATGAACACACGACAAATGAATAATTCTTCCAAAGATTCTTTCAAATATTTTACTCAATTCAAAGGAAAGATTTGGAGTTGATTACATCAACTATGAACACATGACAAATGAATAATTCTCAACAAAGATTCTTTCAAATATGTTGCTGAATTCAAAGCAAAGATTTGGAGTTGATTACATCAACTATGAACATACAAAAAATGAATAATTCTCCAAGACATTCTTTCAAATATTTTGCTCAATTCAAAGCAAAGATTTGGAGTTGATTACATCAACCATGAATACACGACAAATGAATAATTCTTTCCAACATTCTTTCAAATATTTTGCTCACTTCAAAGGAAAGATTTCGAGTTGATTATATCAACTATGAACACGCGACAAATGAATAATTCTTTTAAAGATTCTTTCAAATAGTTCACTGAATTGAAAGCAAAGATTTGGAGCTGATTACATCAACTATGAACACATGACAAATGAATAATTCTTCCAAAGATTCTTTCAAATATTTTGCTCAATTCAAAGCAAAGATTTGGAGTTGATTATATCAACTATGAATACACGACAAATGAATAATTCTTTTCAAGATTCTTTCAAATATTTTGCTCAATTCAAAGGAATGATTTGGAGTTGATTACATCAACTATGAACACACGACAAATGAATAATTCTTTTAAGGATTTTTTCAAATATTTTGCTGAATTCAAAGGAAAGATTTCGAGTTGATGTAATCATCTATGAACACACGACGAATTAATAATTCTTTTAAAGATTCTTTGAAATATTTTGCTCAATTCAAAGCAAAGCTTTCGAGTTGATTATATCAACTATGAACACACGACAAACGAATAATTCTCAACAAAGATTCTTTCAAATATTTTGCTGAATTGAAAGGAAAGATTTGGAGTTGATTACATCAATTATGAACACACGACAAATGAATAATTCTACAAAAGATTCGATCAAATATTTTCCACAAATAACAGCAAACATTGGGACTTGATTACATCAACTATGAACACACGACAAACGAATAATTCTCAACAAAGATTCTTTCAAATATTTTGCTGAATTGAAAGGAAAGATTTGGAGTTGATTACATCAACTATGAGCACACGACAAATGAATAATTCTTTCAAAGGTTCTTTCAAATATTTTGCTCAATTCAAAGCAAAGATTTGGAGTTGATTATATCAACTATGAACACACGACAAATGAATAATTCTTTCAAAGGTTCTTTCAAATATTTTGCTCAATTCAAAGCAAAGAGTTGGAGTTGATTACATCAACTATCAACACACGTGAAATGAATAATTCTTTCAAAGGTTCTTTCAAATATTTTGCTCAATTGAAAGGAAAGATTTGGAGTTGATTACATCAACTATGAACACTCGACAAATGAATAATTCTCAAGAAAGATTCTTTCAAATATTTTGCTCAATTCAAAGCAAGCTTTGGAGTTGATTACATCAACTATGAACATACGACAAATGAATAATTCTCCACAAGATTCTTTCAAATATTTTGCTGAATTGAAAGGAAAGATTTGGAGTTGATTACATCAACTATGAACACACGACAAATGAATAATTCTTTTGAAGATTCTTTCAAATATTTTGCTGAATTCAAAGCAAAGATTTCGAGTTGATTACATCAACTATGAACACACGACAAATGAATAATTCTTTTAAAGATTCTTTCAAATATTTTGCTCAATTGAAAGCAAAGCTTTGGAGTTGATTACATCAACTATGAACACACGACAAATGAATAATTTTCATGAAAGGTTCTTTCAAATATTTTGGTCAATTGAAAGAAAAGATTTGGAGTTGATTACATCAACTGTGAACACACGACAAATGAATAATTCTCAACAAAGATTCTTTCAAATATTTTGCTCAATTTAAAGTAAAGATTTGGAGTTGATTACATCAACTATGAACACACGACAAATGAATAATTCTCAACAAAGATTCTTTCAAATATTTTGCTGAATTGAAAGGAAATATTTGGAGTTGATTATATCAACTATAAACACACGACAAATGAATAATTCTTGAAAAGATTCTTTCAAATATTTTGCTCAATTGAAAGGAAAGATTTGGAGTTGATTACATCAACTATGAACACACGACAAATGAATAATTCTCAACAAAGATTCTTTCAAATATTTTGCTGAATTGAAAGGAAAGATTTGGAGTTGATTATATCAACTATGAACACACGACAAATGAATAATTTCCCAAAAGATTCTTTCACATATTTTGCTGAATTGAAAGGAAAGATTTGAAGTTGATTACATCAACTATGAACGCACGACAAATGAATAATTCTCCAAGAGATTGTATCAAATATGTTGCTGAATTCAAAGGAAAGATTTGAAGTTGATTACATCAACTATGAACACGCGAGAAATGAATTATTCTCCACAAGATTCTATCTAATATTTTGGTGAATTGAAAGGAAAGATTTGGAGTTGATTACATCAACTATGAACACACGACAAATGAATAATTCGTTTCAAGATTCTTTCAAATATTTTGCTCAATTCAAAGCAAAGTTTTGGAGTTGATTACATCAACTATGAACACACGACATATGAATAGTTCTTCTCAAGATTCTGTCAAATATTTTGCTCGATTTAAGGCAAAGATTTGGAGTTGATCACATGGGATAGAAAGAGACGACAAACTAATTCCCTTCTCGTTGTTGAAATACATGAGCCAGAAGACGACGAATAACCAAGTCTTCAATTAGTGCTTCTTCGACTGGTGCTGCTTGTACCATGCAGCTTGTTATCATGATTGCCAAAATGGCAATTAAACATACCATTCGAATGGTCTTTTGCATTGTCATTTGTTGCCGTTCGACGCTGATGAGAGAATAGTAGATAAATATGAGCAAGTATGTAAATGGTATGCTCTTGCAATAATGGTTCGGCTTTATAATTTGAATATTAAGAGGGAATGAGATGAATATCGACGCAAGCGTGCTTTTTTTATCTAACTGACAATGAGTAGAAATTCCCCACCTATTGATGGGGATTCCCCACCTATTAATAGAAATGCGCACACTTATCAGTCCAAATTCTGCGCTTTTCGGTGGGAATTCCCCACGTGTCGATAAGAATTTCCCACTTATCTATGGAAGTTCCCCATGCATCGATGGGAATTTTCGACGTGTTGATGGAAATTTTCGACCTGTTGATGGGAATTTCCTACCTACCTATGGGAATTTTCTACCTACCTATGGGAATTTCCGACCTATCTATTGTGTTCTCCTTTTGTTAGAATAAATTTAAGGGCAAATGTGAGGTCGTTTGAGGACAAACATAACTTTTATTTCAAAAAAGATGATCTGACCAGTCAAGTGTATGTCACATATATATATATAAGCATCACCAGGTATAACAAGAAAAAAAGAATGACAATACAGATGCCGGATATGACACCCTTCTCGGACAAGGAAAAAAAGTTTTTGTTTACAAAACACTTTTCTTTTTTTTTTAAACATAATAACATAACTGTAAATGCATCAAATGAAAGAGAAAAAGAAAAAAACAGTAGGAACAAATGTTCATATAATATCATGAAGGAAATATAAAACATAACGAAAAAAAATACACTATAGAGAAAAAATCTGACAATAATAAAAAAATACAACAATAGAAAGAGAAAAAAAAATGTTTACTATTGTTGTTTACTCTTGTATATCATTTGATCTTCTTGATAAATATTGAACTTGACGACGAAAAAAGTAATAATGACGTCGATCAAATATATCACCGAGTAATCTTCGTTCATTTTGTGGTTCAATTATTTTGTCTTTTACACCAATAAGTAATAAATCATCAACCGGTTTGACATGAGTATAATAAATATTGTATTCAGCAAGAATATGTCGAACTAATTTCATTGTAAATCTGTAGTAGAATGAACGAGTGATAAAATATCTATAACGTTGCATTCAGAAATAAAGATTTCTTTTTCGATTTCGTCGTTTTCGAGCTTCAGCTGATCGTGTTCGACTATATAATTGACGTTTCTTGGTTAAAGATTGTTGTTGTTGTTCATAATCACTGACATCATCAACCATAGAATGGTTGCTGACACATAAATCATTATCATATGGTGGTGATGCAGGATTTGGTTGATTATCATCATCTGATATTGCTTCATATAATGATTCATTATTATTTAGTGATAATGCTTTATTTAATTTATTATCATCATTTGAAATTTCTTCATATAACACATCATTATTAATAGTAATTTTAATACATTGATTAACTGTTATTTCATCATCATCATCTTCATCATCATCGGAGATTAATTCAATATCATCATTAATATTCTTAATTATTTGTTGATTAATATTTGTATTTGTTGGGTTGTTATTCGCTCGTGATGATGATGGTAATGCCTGAAATGAATCAAGAATATTAATTTTTTTTACCTGTTGAAATGTCCAATATAATGTAACAAGTCGAATTAAACATATTGCTGCAAAACAATCATATATCGCGTAATGTATCATTTTATTTCTCTTTGATGTTGATAAAGTTGAGTACGTTGGATCTAATATAGTTGCCCAATTATTAACAGTAATTGACTTGTCAATAAACATTCCATATGTATAAATTAAAGCTTGTTGTAATGCCCATGGTTCATTAGGACGATAAGAACTTGGTTTATGACAAGTATATTTTGATAATAAATTCATTTGTCCCTCAGAATTAATATCATTAATAATAATATTACGACGATTTAACAGGCTACACATCTCGCAATGAGATAGTGCCCAACTATACCAATCAGCAAATTCAAATTGAAGATTTGCCATTGATGTTTTAATTGGCCATTCAAACCATTGATAAACAATAGCTGGATAAATTTCCTTACGCAATGGTTCCCAAGAATATATGTTATTTCTAAATTTAAAAATTAATTCAAATAATTGTTTAATTTGTAAATGAATTAATGAATGAATTGGTGGTAAATGTGCAAGTTCTACTAATATAACAAAAAATGGTAATTGTTGAGGTATTGTTTGAATTTGAATTAATGCTAATTGTTTGGTTGTTTTTTCATCGTCAGTATCAAATGTAAATTCATTATAATTTCGTACATAATTAATTAATTTTTGCATTGTTTCAGTTCTTGTATATTTGTTTACATATATATAATTTCATAAAGTGATGTTGGTATATCAAATGCTGGATATTGTTGTTGATATTAATAATTTTTCTTCGCGTTTTTTTGCAGCACATATCAAATTCGATTTTTGATTGTCATCAAGATAAGCTGGAGGGTTGTTAATATCTCGCAAATGATATGGAACAAATTTATCTGACATTATAATGACTAAAGAAAAGAAGATTAAACAAATTGATATAAAATAAATGAAGAGAAAAAAAGAGTAATATAAATGAGGTAAACAAATAAATCATATAATTTATCATTCGTTCTGAGGAATAAACCTATCAAGATTGCATACATAGATATCGTTAGTATATTAATAAAATATGTAATATGTGTAAAGTTAAAACATAAATAACTTTATTTGTTGAGAACAGAAACACCTCTAAAAGAGACGATTTCCTGTGTGTAGTTTGTTTGTATTTGTAATAATGAATATTTGTTAATACTAACCATATGCAAATGATAATTATATTGATAATTAATGCGCGCTAATTAAAATATCAATATTTTCACAAGCATAAGGAATCGATATTAGTTCAACTAAGTCGTTGCGCATACAACAAAGATGATCAAACATCGAATCACCATAAACATAACATAACATTAATATTTAATGATCATTAGCAAATAAATAAACAGTAATATATCATGTTGATTTTAAAATAAGAATAGGTCAAATATCATTAACATGTACTCTGGATTCGACCTGTGGTTTTTCATCTTTGACCCAATCAATTGGATGTTGTTTCCTAATAATTATTTTTGGTGTAATCGAATATGTTGGTTCTAGTTTTTTTTTTATTCCATGAATTTTAATCAGTACTGGATCATTGATTTCATAATGTGGATCTGGACGTTGTTTGTCATAATTAATCTTGTATTGTCGTTGTCGATGAATAATATTATCACGTGCGGGTTGTTGTATTATCAACAGATTTTTTTTCAATTGTACATAATAATCATTTGATTTATTGAAAGTAAATGATGATGAAGGTTCATCAGTAGGTAAACGTGGTTCTCGACCAAATTGTAGTTGAATCAATTGGAAAACAGATCGACTTATATTTCTATAATACAAATCAATCTGCTAGTCTCAACTCTTGCTTTTCAGCAATCGATTTCCTGTCGAAAATTAAATTAGATTGAAATAAATATGCTTGAATAAAAATTAATTTAAAAGAAATGCAGATTATTTTCGCCGACGCGTTTCGTATCTTTTATAAGATAGTACTCTTCAGGGCTAGAGATTTCTATATCTAAAATAGAAAACAAACAAAAGTGTTTGTTACCAGATATTCAAATATGAAGCAGGCATATCATTTAATTTGTAGAGCAAAAAGCGTAATGAGTTCAACTATAAAAGAACATGTCAAAAACCATATTCACTTGTGTTTAATTTCGTATGATTTTTATCTAAAATAATTGAATATTAATGAATAAATGTTGCATGAAAATTTTTTTGGAGAAAAACCAACTTATGATTAAAATAACTCAAGAATATTAAATGAATGAAAGAAAAACAAGAAGAAGAAGAAGAAGAAAATTGTTCAAATACAAAGAAAATAAAAATCAAACTGATAAAATAAATAAAGTAAAGTTTGTGTGGTGAAACATGCAAATATATGCTGTGAATATATGTATGCCTATGAAATACTAATAGTATTGAAAATCTTGATTAATTTGAATGACGTACTAAATTAGCACACCAAATATCATGTCGAACATTCATATATCCAGTACGATCAAATACATGACCTAATACATTTAATTTTGCTTCCGTATGTATAACGAATAATGAATGAACAAGGGTGTGGGTGAGGATGTGGGTGTGGGTGTGAGTATGGGCGTATCTTCTCTTCGCTACACCCACACTCACACCCACACCCACACCCGCACCCACACCCACACCCACCCCCCACGCCTCACACCCACCCACACCCAACACCCACACACTCACACCCACACCCACCCCACCCACGCCCACACCCTGGATGTAGCGCACAGTCGAATAAACATCATGCTCACAATGAGATCAAAGACATTAATGTGCCTGTACATTTGTCATAACGAAATTATATATATATTTTCCGTTACACTTTCATTTATTATAATCTCAATACGATGGTACTACTTCAACGAAATATTTCAATAGATGACCGCATACTTGATAATTGCTGTCGCAGCCAACTGAGAAGTTCTTCTTCTGCTAGATATGATATTTATTGTTTATCATCGTCACATTTCAAATTGTGCGTTGATTGAATCACACAACTAACTGGTATTGGACTTTTCATACAGATGTTAAGTTCATCATATAGCTTAATAAGAGATGGATTACTGAATCTCATGCAGTCCTCTTCATCATATAATGCGTAGAATCCTTATCAATTCAGTTATTTCAACGATTTATTATCAGTTTCTAATAGTGTCTTTCCTATAGAAGTGTCTTTACGGTGTTCGAAAATTCTAAGTGAACGAAGAGATAACATTTGAAGTTGATTTTTACATACTTTATTTTTACTATACGATTTCATTTTGTACGAAATTAAATGATTAAATGATACTGAAAAGAATAATTATCGCATCGATATGAACACATTGAGACATGTTTTGAAAGTTTTTCTTCTCATTTTAACCTTTTATTCTTGTGCTATCTCGATTAACAGCTATCTTATTTGTTTCTATGATTTATCCAAACAATTATATATTCGTTAAATAATAGTGTCCTTACATCAGTCACTGATTTTTTTCTTCGTGGATTTTCCACTTTTAAGTAGTGCATAAGTTAATATATGTGTTTTTTTTTGAACAAATCAAGTCAGAGCTTATCAAACATTTCTAGATTAAGTAAATTGTTAATAAAAATATTCTTATGTTTTTTTTTATTATGTTGTAATATTGACTTCTTAACTTAATTTTGCAATAACTAAGAGCTCCTCTGAATTATTTTTGACGCGAACGAAGTCTATAGATAGGACTATTTTCTCTACCAGCGGACTCAGTTCAGAAATCAAAAGCATGTATCACATAGTTTTTTTTTGTTATTTCCCTGGTTGGGTAGTAAATAACCAAGACGTTTGCTATTACTGAAAAGATGAAAACAATCTAACTCTACCGAATGTAGCATCTCGAAGAAAGAGAGAGCGAGAATTAGAGCCAAACTCTATGCGAGTCTATCTGCTGTGGTAGTTCTAAGATTTTTCTGATGAGCCGTTCTCTACAAATGGTGAGTGTGATTGTTGCTATCGTCCTCATACACCCCATTCCCAGACCCTCAAAATAGTTTCTATTAGAAATTTTAAAGAAACTTGCTATTTTTCTGTTTTATACTTGAAAATATTTTGAATTAAATTGATTTTTAAAACTGATGTAAAATTTTCAATGTTTCTTTGCATCAAAAACAAAATCCAAAGCAGGGCAGGTTACAGATTACGAGAAAAAGTCTCAAGGTAGGGCAGGGTCAGCTTACAAAATTTCTACAGGGTAGGTTATACGTTACAGAAATTTTGTGACGTGTTATCCTCTACTGAAGTTGTATCAAATTTTAATTTGAATTGACCTTCGCCAGTGTACTTATAGGTTCTAACATACCATGTACCTTCAAACTGATTTTTAGTCGAATTCCAAGTTAATTGTATTGCAGACGTGTGACCGAGATTCTCTATTGGATCACCTGTCCCTGCTTCATACTTCTGTGATAGAGCTAGTCGCAGATTTTGCAAAGAAAAACTACCAACAATTGTAAAGTTACCGGCATGATCTGCTCCTTGACCAGTTACTTTGCCTAAGGAACAATCGAACGTAAGTGATACTCGATAAGGTCCGTGCCACTTGCCATATTGATAATATCGAAAAGACCAAACACCTGTCTCAAACGGATACTTCTCGTTGTTATGATACTTTACAGAACCTTGATGGATGAAATGTTGATTCACTTGTGATGGCCTATCATCCGTGCAGATACAGCAACAAATCAGACACAAATAAGTTATTGATACCACCGCCAGCGCTACTGTCAATACGAAAATAAGTATATCAGCAAGTCCGCATTCCATAGAGAAACATAGGAGTGGTTTTCCATCTGACCCTGAAATATTAATAGATCATAATATGAGTCTTCAAACGAAAACAACATCGACATAGTTAGAGTGAATGTCATGGATAAGCACAGAGAAAAATTACTGATTTCGATTGATTTAATACGCTGCTATTAGTACATTACTGAAAACTTTATATATGACTATTATCATTTAAGACTTGTTTTTCAGATAGTATAAAAAACAACTGCCTATCCAAAAACATTCTCATGTGAGGTCAAATCTCAGCGTGCTGTTATACTAATCAAAATAAGCTATTACTTTTTGCCGTTATTTGGAATATACATTTAGTTTGTAACTTACTAAATCCTCCACCACCTCCTCTTCCACCACCACCACCTGGACATTGAACAACGCTTGTCAGAAGAACCAATATAAAAACAAAATATGCTGTGATATGCATTGTTTAATCTAGAACAATATGTCATTCATATAGACTTTCTATTAAATATAATATTTCTAACCTTTTCGATCTGTCAACCTAAGGAAATGAGAAAGACACATTCTAAAGAAAAACAATATAATTAGAGTATACCAAAAGTAGTGATCCTCATATCTTATTTTTCTACACAAAAATAGGATACGGGGTTACTACTTTTAAAGCCTTGCTAATGAGATTCATAAAAAAATACGAAAGAATATCGTTTCAATGACCGTTTGATTTCATGCTAGTAAAAAGTATTCGAGTAGTATTATATCATTATTATGTTTACAATACTGTTCTTAATTATTATACCACAAAAATAGTTTCTAAAATTCGTTAACAATCATTATCAAAGTTCACAAGTAGAATTTATCAATTCTATTGAGCATGTTCTTAGTCATTTTCTTCCTTGATTAATATACGTCGAGTTTAATTCACAGTTTTTGTTTCAATTCAGAAAGATTTTTATAGACTTTTCAATAAATAGATCCCATGCTAAACAGAAATTAAATAGATTATGATAAATGTATACATGTTTGCTTAGTTGATCACTTTTTTGATGAATCATGTAGATAAGTATGCACATCATAGAGAGAGAAAGAGAAAAATCTATCATCACTTCATAGTTAATTATTCGTCCTTGTTTATTATTGTTTGATTGTATGTTTTTTTCTCTGTCTCGATAGCTATCTCAGGACTTTTTTCAGTTATCATTAAATTAAATAGTTAGAAGTTTAATAAATGGATAGCAGAATTATTCTTGTTCTACTTTACAAATTACATTTATTCTGAAAAATAAGAGTATTAAAGAAAAAAAATTTAGGTCAATTTGGATAGATCGAAATGGAATAGAACTTGACGAAATTCAATAAAAGTTTCGTGAGTAATAGTCAGAGAATAAAGAATATTCCCGTCCCAAACAGTTGAAAAAGAGTAGAGTAGAATGTGGGTGTAATAAGTAATGCTATACGAAAGAATAATTGCTAGTTGTAATTACAGAGGAAACAAAAATCTTCTCTATTGTCTACTAATCTCTGCTATACTATGCGATTAAGAGATGCTGAAGTAATTAGAAGATTAAGTCAGATATATTGAACACATTTTTATTTATCAATCATTACAGAAGGTTTTTTTGATTGTGTACCTCGCCGAATTTCTTGATATACACACGTACAAAACTACATTTTTATTGTCTTTTTATTTTAGAAAAGGTATTAAAATAAAGTGTGGATGTTTGTTCATTAAAAATATGAATTTCACTTACTTTAATTAGCCAATAAAAAAGAAAATTCATATGGTGCAGTTTTTTTTATAAAATATTCTATGTTAACAAAAGCGTCTTTCAATACAGAGAGCAATTAAAATACAGCATCGATCCTTATTTATTTAATAACCCAACTTACACGAAAAAACTTACATATTGTTAAAATTTGAAAGATAGAATTCTGGTATGCACTGGCATCATGGACTCCGATTAGTGCAGGGCTAGCTCCCCCACAAAAATGTAAGAAATAAAATTTTGTTTCTGCGAAAATTTTTTGTCTTATTTTTGGCAACTCAAAGATTTTCAATTACAGTGCCATTATACACCATCCATTAATACGTTTCAGCTCTAGTAAAAATGTTTATTTATCCACTCCATTATTAAAAGAACCTTTTCCTACCACAGTCATTCTTGACTATTTGTGAATTCCATATTTTAGTTCTCATCTCTGCCAGAATATCTATTTACAATTTGTTCTAGAATATCAGTTCATTATATTTAATGTTTCTGCTGGAATATCTATTTATTCTATTTACTGTTTCTGCCAGAATATCTATTCATTCTATATACTATTTCCGCCAGAATATTTATTCATTCTATTTACTGTTTCTACCAGAATATTTTTTACTTTCTTTTAATAAAGACGAACTGGGATTATCATATTATGAAATAAATATGTGTTTTTTGTCGAATACTGTCTGCCGAAAAAGCTTAAACTTTCTGCGAAAATGTACCCCCCCCCCCCCCCCCCCACACTTTCAAAAGTAATCAGGAACCATGACTGGCATAATTCAAGATTATTAGTAATTGTAATTACAGATATTAGAAAAGAAAATGATGAGTGTTTTCTTCGCTAACATGAATAACACAAAAATTCATCTGCCTTGTTCGCTGGAACTGATAATTACTTATGAATCACTAATAATGATAACAAACA
>CAJNOL010002565.1:22627-36206 GCA_905250125.1 Rotaria sordida | reverse complement strand
TGTTTGTTATCATTATTAGTGATTCATAAGTAATTATCAGTTCCAGCGAACAAGGCAGATGAATTTTTGTGTTATTCATGTTAGCGAAGAAAACACTCATCATTTTCTTTTCTAATATCTGTAATTACAATTACTAATAATCTTGAATTATGCCAGTCATGGTTCCTGATTACTTTTGAAAGTGTGGGGGGGGGGGGGGGGGGGGGCTACATTTTCGCAGAAAGTTTAAGCTTTTTCGGCAGACAGTATTCGACAAAAAACACATATTTATTTCATAATATGATAATCCCAGTTCGTCTTTATTAAAAGAAAGTAAAAAATATTCTGGTAGAAACAGTAAATAGAATGAATAAATATTCTGGCGGAAATAGTATATAGAATGAATAGATATTCTGGCAGAAACAGTAAATAGAATAAATAGATATTCCAGCAGAAACATTAAATATAATGAACTGATATTCTAGAACAAATTGTAAATAGATATTCTGGCAGAGATGAGAACTAAAATATGGAATTCACAAATAGTCAAGAATGACTGTGGTAGGAAAAGGTTCTTTTAATAATGGAGTGGATAAATAAACATTTTTACTAGAGCTGAAACGTATTAATGGATGGTGTATAATGGCACTGTAATTGAAAATCTTTGAGTTGCCAAAAATAAGACAAAAAATTTTCGCAGAAACAAAATTTTATTTCTTACATTTTTGTGGGGGAGCTAGCCCTGCACTAATCGGAGTCCATGATGCCAGTGCATACCAGAATTCTATCTTTCAAATTTTAACAATATGTAAGTTTTTTCGTGTAAGTTGGGTTATTAAATAAATAAGGATCGATGCTGTATTTTAATTGCTCTCTGTATTGAAAGACGCTTTTGTTAACATAGAATATTTTATAAAAAAAACTGCACCATATGAATTTTCTTTTTTATTGGCTAATTAAAGTAAGTGAAATTCATATTTTTAATGAACAAACATCCACACTTTATTTTAATACCTTTTCTAAAATAAAAAGACAATAAAAATGTAGTTTTGTACGTGTGTATATCAAGAAATTCGGCGAGGTACACAATCAAAAAAACCTTCTGTAATGATTGATAAATAAAAATGTGTTCAATATATCTGACTTAATCTTCTAATTACTTCAGCATCTCTTAATCGCATAGTATAGCAGAGATTAGTAGACAATAGAGAAGATTTTTGTTTCCTCTGTAATTACAACTAGCAATTATTCTTTCGTATAGCATTACTTATTACACCCACATTCTACTCTACTCTTTTTCAACTGTTTGGGACGGGAATATTCTTTATTCTCTGACTATTACTCACGAAACTTTTATTGAATTTCGTCAAGTTCTATTCCATTTCGATCTATCCAAATTGACCTAAATTTTTTTTCTTTAATACTCTTATTTTTCAGAATAAATGTAATTTGTAAAGTAGAACAAGAATAATTCTGCTATCCATTTATTAAACTTCTAACTATTTAATTTAATGATAACTGAAAAAAGTCCTGAGATAGCTATCGAGACAGAGAAAAAAACATACAATCAAACAATAATAAACAAGGACGAATAATTAACTATGAAGTGATGATAGATTTTTCTCTTTCTCTCTCTATGATGTGCATACTTATCTACATGATTCATCAAAAAAGTGATCAACTAAGCAAACATGTATACATTTATCATAATCTATTTAATTTCTGTTTAGCATGGGATCTATTTATTGAAAAGTCTATAAAAATCTTTCTGAATTGAAACAAAAACTGTGAATTAAACTCGACGTATATTAATCAAGGAAGAAAATGACTAAGAACATGCTCAATAGAATTGATAAATTCTACTTGTGAACTTTGATAATGATTGTTAACGAATTTTAGAAACTATTTTTGTGGTATAATAATTAAGAACAGTATTGTAAACATAATAATGATATAATACTACTCGAATACTTTTTACTAGCATGAAATCAAACGGTCATTGAAACGATATTCTTTCGTATTTTTTTATGAATCTCATTAGCAAGGCTTTAAAAGTAGTAACCCCGTATCCTATTTTTGTGTAGAAAAATAAGATATGAGGATCACTACTTTTGGTATACTCTAATTATATTGTTTTTCTTTAGAATGTGTCTTTCTCATTTCCTTAGGTTGACAGATCGAAAAGGTTAGAAATATTATATTTAATAGAAAGTCTATATGAATGACATATTGTTCTAGATTAAACAATGCATATCACAGCATATTTTGTTTTTATATTGGTTCTTCTGACAAGCGTTGTTCAATGTCCAGGTGGTGGTGGTGGAAGAGGAGGTGGTGGAGGATTTAGTAAGTTACAAACTAAATGTATATTCCAAATAACGGCAAAAAGTAATAGCTTATTTTGATTAGTATAACAGCACGCTGAGATTTGACCTCACATGAGAATGTTTTTGGATAGGCAGTTGTTTTTTATACTATCTGAAAAACAAGTCTTAAATGATAATAGTCATATATAAAGTTTTCAGTAATGTACTAATAGCAGCGTATTAAATCAATCGAAATCAGTAATTTTTCTCTGTGCTTATCCATGACATTCACTCTAACTATGTCGATGTTGTTTTCGTTTGAAGACTCATATTATGATCTATTAATATTTCAGGGTCAGATGGAAAACCACTCCTATGTTTCTCTATGGAATGCGGACTTGCTGATATACTTATTTTCGTATTGACAGTAGCGCTGGCGGTGGTATCAATAACTTATTTGTGTCTGATTTGTTGCTGTATCTGCACGGATGATAGGCCATCACAAGTGAATCAACATTTCATCCATCAAGGTTCTGTAAAGTATCATAACAACGAGAAGTATCCGTTTGAGACAGGTGTTTGGTCTTTTCGATATTATCAATATGGCAAGTGGCACGGACCTTATCGAGTATCACTTACGTTCGATTGTTCCTTAGGCAAAGTAACTGGTCAAGGAGCAGATCATGCCGGTAACTTTACAATTGTTGGTAGTTTTTCTTTGCAAAATCTGCGACTAGCTCTATCACAGAAGTATGAAGCAGGGACAGGTGATCCAATAGAGAATCTCGGTCACACGTCTGCAATACAATTAACTTGGAATTCGACTAAAAATCAGTTTGAAGGTACATGGTATGTTAGAACCTATAAGTACACTGGCGAAGGTCAATTCAAATTAAAATTTGATACAACTTCAGTAGAGGATAACACGTCACAAAATTTCTGTAACGTATAACCTACCCTGTAGAAATTTTGTAAGCTGACCCTGCCCTACCTTGAGACTTTTTCTCGTAATCTGTAACCTGCCCTGCTTTGGATTTTGTTTTTGATGCAAAGAAACATTGAAAATTTTACATCAGTTTTAAAAATCAATTTAATTCAAAATATTTTCAAGTATAAAACAGAAAAATAGCAAGTTTCTTTAAAATTTCTAATAGAAACTATTTTGAGGGTCTGGGAATGGGGTGTATGAGGACGATAGCAACAATCACACTCACCATTTGTAGAGAACGGCTCATCAGAAAAATCTTAGAACTACCACAGCAGATAGACTCGCATAGAGTTTGGCTCTAATTCTCGCTCTCTCTTTCTTCGAGATGCTACATTCGGTAGAGTTAGATTGTTTTCATCTTTTCAGTAATAGCAAACGTCTTGGTTATTTACTACCCAACCAGGGAAATAACAAAAAAAAACTATGTGATACATGCTTTTGATTTCTGAACTGAGTCCGCTGGTAGAGAAAATAGTCCTATCTATAGACTTCGTTCGCGTCAAAAATAATTCAGAGGAGCTCTTAGTTATTGCAAAATTAAGTTAAGAAGTCAATATTACAACATAATAAAAAAAAACATAAGAATATTTTTATTAACAATTTACTTAATCTAGAAATGTTTGATAAGCTCTGACTTGATTTGTTCAAAAAAAAACACATATATTAACTTATGCACTACTTAAAAGTGGAAAATCCACGAAGAAAAAAATCAGTGACTGATGTAAGGACACTATTATTTAACGAATATATAATTGTTTGGATAAATCATAGAAACAAATAAGATAGCTGTTAATCGAGATAGCACAAGAATAAAAGGTTAAAATGAGAAGAAAAACTTTCAAAACATGTCTCAATGTGTTCATATCGATGCGATAATTATTCTTTTCAGTATCATTTAATCATTTAATTTCGTACAAAATGAAATCGTATAGTAAAAATAAAGTATGTAAAAATCAACTTCAAATGTTATCTCTTCGTTCACTTAGAATTTTCGAACACCGTAAAGACACTTCTATAGGAAAGACACTATTAGAAACTGATAATAAATCGTTGAAATAACTGAATTGATAAGGATTCTACGCATTATATGATGAAGAGGACTGCATGAGATTCAGTAATCCATCTCTTATTAAGCTATATGATGAACTTAACATCTGTATGAAAAGTCCAATACCAGTTAGTTGTGTGATTCAATCAACGCACAATTTGAAATGTGACGATGATAAACAATAAATATCATATCTAGCAGAAGAAGAACTTCTCAGTTGGCTGCGACAGCAATTATCAAGTATGCGGTCATCTATTGAAATATTTCGTTGAAGTAGTACCATCGTATTGAGATTATAATAAATGAAAGTGTAACGGAAAATATATATATAATTTCGTTATGACAAATGTACAGGCACATTAATGTCTTTGATCTCATTGTGAGCATGATGTTTATTCGACTGTGCGCTACATCCAGGGTGTGGGCGTGGGTGGGGTGGGTGTGGGTGTGAGTGTGTGGGTGTTGGGTGTGGGTGGGTGTGAGGCGTGGGGGGTGGGTGTGGGTGTGGGTGCGGGTGTGGGTGTGGGTGTGAGTGTGGGTGTAGCGAAGAGAAGATACGCCCATACTCACACCCACACCCACATCCTCACCCACACCCTTGTTCATTCATTATTCGTTATACATACGGAAGCAAAATTAAATGTATTAGGTCATGTATTTGATCGTACTGGATATATGAATGTTCGACATGATATTTGGTGTGCTAATTTAGTACGTCATTCAAATTAATCAAGATTTTCAATACTATTAGTATTTCATAGGCATACATATATTCACAGCATATATTTGCATGTTTCACCACACAAACTTTACTTTATTTATTTTATCAGTTTGATTTTTATTTTCTTTGTATTTGAACAATTTTCTTCTTCTTCTTCTTCTTGTTTTTCTTTCATTCATTTAATATTCTTGAGTTATTTTAATCATAAGTTGGTTTTTCTCCAAAAAAATTTTCATGCAACATTTATTCATTAATATTCAATTATTTTAGATAAAAATCATACGAAATTAAACACAAGTGAATATGGTTTTTGACATGTTCTTTTATAGTTGAACTCATTACGCTTTTTGCTCTACAAATTAAATGATATGCCTGCTTCATATTTGAATATCTGGTAACAAACACTTTTGTTTGTTTTCTATTTTAGATATAGAAATCTCTAGCCCTGAAGAGTACTATCTTATAAAAGATACGAAACGCGTCGGCGAAAATAATCTGCATTTCTTTTAAATTAATTTTTATTCAAGCATATTTATTTCAATCTAATTTAATTTTCGACAGGAAATCGATTGCTGAAAAGCAAGAGTTGAGACTAGCAGATTGATTTGTATTATAGAAATATAAGTCGATCTGTTTTCCAATTGATTCAACTACAATTTGGTCGAGAACCACGTTTACCTACTGATGAACCTTCATCATCATTTACTTTCAATAAATCAAATGATTATTATGTACAATTGAAAAAAAATCTGTTGATAATACAACAACCCGCACGTGATAATATTATTCATCGACAACGACAATACAAGATTAATTATGACAAACAACGTCCAGATCCACATTATGAAATCAATGATCCAGTACTGATTAAAATTCATGGAATAAAAAAAAAACTAGAACCAACATATTCGATTACACCAAAAATAATTATTAGGAAACAACATCCAATTGATTGGGTCAAAGATGAAAAACCACAGGTCGAATCCAGAGTACATGTTAATGATATTTGACCTATTCTTATTTTAAAATCAACATGATATATTACTGTTTATTTATTTGCTAATGATCATTAAATATTAATGTTATGTTATGTTTATGGTGATTCGATGTTTGATCATCTTTGTTGTATGCGCAACGACTTAGTTGAACTAATATCGATTCCTTATGCTTGTGAAAATATTGATATTTTAATTAGCGCGCATTAATTATCAATATAATTATCATTTGCATATGGTTAGTATTAACAAATATTCATTATTACAAATACAAACAAACTACACACAGGAAATCGTCTCTTTTAGAGGTGTTTCTGTTCTCAACAAATAAAGTTATTTATGTTTTAACTTTACACATATTACATATTTTATTAATATACTAACGATATCTATGTATGCAATCTTGATAGGTTTATTCCTCAGAACGAATGATAAATTATATGATTTATTTGTTTACCTCATTTATATTACTCTTTTTTTCTCTTCATTTATTTTATATCAATTTGTTTAATCTTCTTTTCTTTAGTCATTATAATGTCAGATAAATTTGTTCCATATCATTTGCGAGATATTAACAACCCTCCAGCTTATCTTGATGACAATCAAAAATCGAATTTGATATGTGCTGCAAAAAAACGCGAAGAAAAATTATTAATATCAACAACAATATCCAGCATTTGATATACCAACATCACTTTATGAAATTATATATATGTAAACAAATATACAAGAACTGAAACAATGCAAAAATTAATTAATTATGTACGAAATTATAATGAATTTACATTTGATACTGACGATGAAAAAACAACCAAACAATTAGCATTAATTCAAATTCAAACAATACCTCAACAATTACCATTTTTTGTTATATTAGTAGAACTTGCACATTTACCACCAATTCATTCATTAATTCATTTACAAATTAAACAATTATTTGAATTAATTTTTAAATTTAGAAATAACATATATTCTTGGGAACCATTGCGTAAGGAAATTTATCCAGCTATTGTTTATCAATGGTTTGAATGGCCAATTAAAACATCAATGGCAAATCTTCAATTTGAATTTGCTGATTGGTATAGTTGGGCACTATCTCATTGCGAGATGTGTAGCCTGTTAAATCGTCGTAATATTATTATTAATGATATTAATTCTGAGGGACAAATGAATTTATTATCAAAATATACTTGTCATAAACCAAGTTCTTATCGTCCTAATGAACCATGGGCATTACAACAAGCTTTAATTTATACATATGGAATGTTTATTGACAAGTCAATTACTGTTAATAATTGGGCAACTATATTAGATCCAACGTACTCAACTTTATCAACATCAAAGAGAAATAAAATGATACATTACGCGATATATGATTGTTTTGCAGCAATATGTTTAATTCGACTTGTTACATTATATTGGACATTTCAACAGGTAAAAAAAATTAATATTCTTGATTCATTTCAGGCATTACCATCATCATCACGAGCGAATAACAACCCAACAAATACAAATATTAATCAACAAATAATTAAGAATATTAATGATGATATTGAATTAATCTCCGATGATGATGAAGATGATGATGATGAAATAACAGTTAATCAATGTATTAAAATTACTATTAATAATGATGTGTTATATGAAGAAATTTCAAATGATGATAATAAATTAAATAAAGCATTATCACTAAATAATAATGAATCATTATATGAAGCAATATCAGATGATGATAATCAACCAAATCCTGCATCACCACCATATGATAATGATTTATGTGTCAGCAACCATTCTATGGTTGATGATGTCAGTGATTATGAACAACAACAACAATCTTTAACCAAGAAACGTCAATTATATAGTCGAACACGATCAGCTGAAGCTCGAAAACGACGAAATCGAAAAAGAAATCTTTATTTCTGAATGCAACGTTATAGATATTTTATCACTCGTTCATTCTACTACAGATTTACAATGAAATTAGTTCGACATATTCTTGCTGAATACAATATTTATTATACTCATGTCAAACCGGTTGATGATTTATTACTTATTGGTGTAAAAGACAAAATAATTGAACCACAAAATGAACGAAGATTACTCGGTGATATATTTGATCGACGTCATTATTACTTTTTTCGTCGTCAAGTTCAATATTTATCAAGAAGATCAAATGATATACAAGAGTAAACAACAATAGTAAACATTTTTTTTTCTCTTTCTATTGTTGTATTTTTTTATTATTGTCAGATTTTTTCTCTATAGTGTATTTTTTTTCGTTATGTTTTATATTTCCTTCATGATATTATATGAACATTTGTTCCTACTGTTTTTTTCTTTTTCTCTTTCATTTGATGCATTTACAGTTATGTTATTATGTTTAAAAAAAAAAGAAAAGTGTTTTGTAAACAAAAACTTTTTTTCCTTGTCCGAGAAGGGTGTCATATCCGGCATCTGTATTGTCATTCTTTTTTTCTTGTTATACCTGGTGATGCTTATATATATATATGTGACATACACTTGACTGGTCAGATCATCTTTTTTGAAATAAAAGTTATGTTTGTCCTCAAACGACCTCACATTTGCCCTTAAATTTATTCTAACAAAAGGAGAACACAATAGATAGGTCGGAAATTCCCATAGGTAGGTAGAAAATTCCCATAGGTAGGTAGGAAATTCCCATCAACAGGTCGAAAATTTCCATCAACACGTCGAAAATTCCCATCGATGCATGGGGAACTTCCATAGATAAGTGGGAAATTCTTATCGACACGTGGGGAATTCCCACCGAAAAGCGCAGAATTTGGACTGATAAGTGTGCGCATTTCTATTAATAGGTGGGGAATCCCCATCAATAGGTGGGGAATTTCTACTCATTGTCAGTTAGATAAAAAAAGCACGCTTGCGTCGATATTCATCTCATTCCCTCTTAATATTCAAATTATAAAGCCGAACCATTATTGCAAGAGCATACCATTTACATACTTGCTCATATTTATCTACTATTCTCTCATCAGCGTCGAACGGCAACAAATGACAATGCAAAAGACCATTCGAATGGTATGTTTAATTGCCATTTTGGCAATCATGATAACAAGCTGCATGGTACAAGCAGCACCAGTCGAAGAAGCACTAATTGAAGACTTGGTTATTCGTCGTCTTCTGGCTCATGTATTTCAACAACGAGAAGGGAATTAGTTTGTCGTCTCTTTCTATCCCATGTGATCAACTCCAAATCTTTGCCTTAAATCGAGCAAAATATTTGACAGAATCTTGAGAAGAACTATTCATATGTCGTGTGTTCATAGTTGATGTAATCAACTCCAAAACTTTGCTTTGAATTGAGCAAAATATTTGAAAGAATCTTGAAACGAATTATTCATTTGTCGTGTGTTCATAGTTGATGTAATCAACTCCAAATCTTTCCTTTCAATTCACCAAAATATTAGATAGAATCTTGTGGAGAATAATTCATTTCTCGCGTGTTCATAGTTGATGTAATCAACTTCAAATCTTTCCTTTGAATTCAGCAACATATTTGATACAATCTCTTGGAGAATTATTCATTTGTCGTGCGTTCATAGTTGATGTAATCAACTTCAAATCTTTCCTTTCAATTCAGCAAAATATGTGAAAGAATCTTTTGGGAAATTATTCATTTGTCGTGTGTTCATAGTTGATATAATCAACTCCAAATCTTTCCTTTCAATTCAGCAAAATATTTGAAAGAATCTTTGTTGAGAATTATTCATTTGTCGTGTGTTCATAGTTGATGTAATCAACTCCAAATCTTTCCTTTCAATTGAGCAAAATATTTGAAAGAATCTTTTCAAGAATTATTCATTTGTCGTGTGTTTATAGTTGATATAATCAACTCCAAATATTTCCTTTCAATTCAGCAAAATATTTGAAAGAATCTTTGTTGAGAATTATTCATTTGTCGTGTGTTCATAGTTGATGTAATCAACTCCAAATCTTTACTTTAAATTGAGCAAAATATTTGAAAGAATCTTTGTTGAGAATTATTCATTTGTCGTGTGTTCACAGTTGATGTAATCAACTCCAAATCTTTTCTTTCAATTGACCAAAATATTTGAAAGAACCTTTCATGAAAATTATTCATTTGTCGTGTGTTCATAGTTGATGTAATCAACTCCAAAGCTTTGCTTTCAATTGAGCAAAATATTTGAAAGAATCTTTAAAAGAATTATTCATTTGTCGTGTGTTCATAGTTGATGTAATCAACTCGAAATCTTTGCTTTGAATTCAGCAAAATATTTGAAAGAATCTTCAAAAGAATTATTCATTTGTCGTGTGTTCATAGTTGATGTAATCAACTCCAAATCTTTCCTTTCAATTCAGCAAAATATTTGAAAGAATCTTGTGGAGAATTATTCATTTGTCGTATGTTCATAGTTGATGTAATCAACTCCAAAGCTTGCTTTGAATTGAGCAAAATATTTGAAAGAATCTTTCTTGAGAATTATTCATTTGTCGAGTGTTCATAGTTGATGTAATCAACTCCAAATCTTTCCTTTCAATTGAGCAAAATATTTGAAAGAACCTTTGAAAGAATTATTCATTTCACGTGTGTTGATAGTTGATGTAATCAACTCCAACTCTTTGCTTTGAATTGAGCAAAATATTTGAAAGAACCTTTGAAAGAATTATTCATTTGTCGTGTGTTCATAGTTGATATAATCAACTCCAAATCTTTGCTTTGAATTGAGCAAAATATTTGAAAGAACCTTTGAAAGAATTATTCATTTGTCGTGTGCTCATAGTTGATGTAATCAACTCCAAATCTTTCCTTTCAATTCAGCAAAATATTTGAAAGAATCTTTGTTGAGAATTATTCGTTTGTCGTGTGTTCATAGTTGATGTAATCAAGTCCCAATGTTTGCTGTTATTTGTGGAAAATATTTGATCGAATCTTTTGTAGAATTATTCATTTGTCGTGTGTTCATAATTGATGTAATCAACTCCAAATCTTTCCTTTCAATTCAGCAAAATATTTGAAAGAATCTTTGTTGAGAATTATTCGTTTGTCGTGTGTTCATAGTTGATATAATCAACTCGAAAGCTTTGCTTTGAATTGAGCAAAATATTTCAAAGAATCTTTAAAAGAATTATTAATTCGTCGTGTGTTCATAGATGATTACATCAACTCGAAATCTTTCCTTTGAATTCAGCAAAATATTTGAAAAAATCCTTAAAAGAATTATTCATTTGTCGTGTGTTCATAGTTGATGTAATCAACTCCAAATCATTCCTTTGAATTGAGCAAAATATTTGAAAGAATCTTGAAAAGAATTATTCATTTGTCGTGTATTCATAGTTGATATAATCAACTCCAAATCTTTGCTTTGAATTGAGCAAAATATTTGAAAGAATCTTTGGAAGAATTATTCATTTGTCATGTGTTCATAGTTGATGTAATCAGCTCCAAATCTTTGCTTTCAATTCAGTGAACTATTTGAAAGAATCTTTAAAAGAATTATTCATTTGTCGCGTGTTCATAGTTGATATAATCAACTCGAAATCTTTCCTTTGAAGTGAGCAAAATATTTGAAAGAATGTTGGAAAGAATTATTCATTTGTCGTGTATTCATGGTTGATGTAATCAACTCCAAATCTTTGCTTTGAATTGAGCAAAATATTTGAAAGAATGTCTTGGAGAATTATTCATTTTTTGTATGTTCATAGTTGATGTAATCAACTCCAAATCTTTGCTTTGAATTCAGCAACATATTTGAAAGAATCTTTGTTGAGAATTATTCATTTGTCATGTGTTCATAGTTGATGTAATCAACTCCAAATCTTTCCTTTGAATTGAGTAAAATATTTGAAAGAATCTTTGGAAGAATTATTCATTTGTCGTGTGTTCATAGCTGATGTAATCAACTCCAAACCTTTGCTTTGAATTGGGCAAAATATTTGAAACAATCTCTTGGAGAATAATTCATTTGTCGTGTGTTCATAGTTGATGTAATCAACTCCAAATATTTGCTTTGAATTGAGCAAAATATTTGAAAGAATCTTTAAAATAATTATTCATTTGTCGAGTGTTCACAGTTGATATAATCAACTCCAAAGCTTTGCTTTGAATTGAGCAAAATATTTGAAAGAATCTTGTGGAGAATTATTCATTTGTCGTGTGCTCATAGTTGATGTAATCAACTCCAAATCTTTCCTTTGAATTGAGCAAAATATTTGAAAGAATCTTTAAAAGAATTATTGATTTGTCATGTGCTGATAGTTGATGTAATCAACTCCAAATCTTTGCTTTGGGTTGAGCAAAATATTTGAAAGAACCGTTGAAAGAATTATTCATTTGTCGTGTGTTCATAGTTGATATAATCAACTCCAAATCTTTGCTTTGAATTGAGCAAAATATTTGAAAGAATCTTGGCAAGAATTATTCATTTGTCGTGTGTTCATAGTTGATGTAATCAAGTCCAAATCTTTGCTTTGAATTTGGCAAAATATTTGAAAGAATCTTTAGAAGAATTATTCATTTGTGGTGTGTTCATAGTTGATGTAATCAACTCCAAAGGTTTGCTTTGAATTGAGCAAAATATTTGAAAGAATCTTTAGAAGAATTATTCATTTGTCGTGTGTTCATAGTTGATGTAATCAACTCGAAAGCTTTGCTTTGAATTGAGCAAAATATTTGAAAGAATCTTTGAAAGAATTGTTCATTTGTCGTATGTTCATAGTTGATGTAATAAACTCCAAATCTTTGCTGTGAATTGAGCAAAATATTTGAAAGATTCTTGGGAACAATTATTGATTTGTCGTTTGTTGGTAGTTGATGTAATCAGCTCCAAATCTTTGCTTTGAGTTGAGCAAAATATTCGAAAGAATCTTCCGTCAAAAGTATACATTGAACTTGTGACCTCTGTTCATGAGTAGAAGTTGATCTATAATTGTCTTGAGCTAAGAAGAATATTTGAATAATGTCTTTAGCCATAAAGCAGGTATGTTGGATCAATATGTTGTTTTAATGATAATACATCGAGAGAATGTTGCTGATATTTTATTTCATCAGTTGTACATTCTACTTTGTGATTATCATGTCGGGTACTTTATGACACTGGAATAGGTCACTAATTTTTCTTTATAGAAAACGTGGCGCAAACCCTCATCAGCATCAATAATCAAGCATTGCCATACAATTTTATCTTTAATATTGAACATTGGTCAGTAGTCAGTTCTTTATTCTCATCTTTTTATGTAGTTAGTTTTCTCCTTTCATATTCTTGATTTTAGTTAGTCTTTCTTTCTCACATTCTCAACAATTTTTATCTTTATTTTTTCTGTATTTCCAATAATTTTCAATTTTAATAAAATTTGCACATCAAAAATATACATACTTCTTGATTGCCTTCTTTATAACAACGTAAAATATCTGCAATAATCATGAACAATATATAGTGAATAATAATAATAAAACAGGAACAACAACAAGGAGAAAAAAAAAATATATGACTTAGATGCACATGAATTACAGAAATATATCCATTGGTAATAATTCTTCAT
>CAJNOL010002565.1:0-22527 GCA_905250125.1 Rotaria sordida | reverse complement strand
GATGTTGTAGAAATTTAAAATTATAATCATTTATTTGTCCTTCACGACTTTTAATTGCATTGATAATCGATATTTTTTCATGTCTCTTTATAAACAACTTTACAGTACAATTGGCGATTGATGAATAAGGACCTGATAAAGCACGAAAGACACGAAAAGTGTTTTCACATGCTTGTGAATTAAAAATATATGTATTAAGTGCATCAATAGGTAATTCTTTTTAATTACTAATAGAGTTATATAAAGTAGTGTGTGGGCATTTATCTCAATGCACCAAAATGTTGACTTCGTAATAAAACTATTTGCTCTAATTTTTTTTATTGATTCTAAATTATCATCGTTACTAATATTTTTTGCTTTTACATTTTGTATCCATGCCCACCCAACTCGACATTTAAATACTACTATCCATATATTATACAATCGTTCTTCAATCTTTGTTGATTTATCAATCAATCCGGTTATAATCAAGTGTAACAACGATAAATATACATAAGTTCTTTTATAATTTTCATTATTATTTAACAATTTAAAAACTGTTTCAGAAGATATTCGTCTACAAGATGCAAAATTTTGTCAATCTTTAAGACTAACATCACATCTAATTAAATTATGCTCAAGTTTATTTTTTAATTGAATTAAATTCATCAAGTGTTGAATATCAATTGAATAATCACTTATCTTCATCGATACTACTTCAGAAAGAAGTTTATTTCGAAATTTTGTTGCGACATGAATTGGTTCTTGCATAAAAAGCAAAATTTGTTGCTCTTTCATAAAAAAGCCACGACCATTGCTCGGGTATGTTTATATCAAAATTATCATTATGTTTAAACAGATTTAAATTAGGTAATTCAGCGAAAAATCGAATACATAATCTCATTGTTCTGAGGTAACGTGGATCACCATCAGAACTAAAATCTATCACATGTATACCCTGAAAAAAAACCCTGATTGTAGATATATAACCATCTCTTTGAAATATCTGTTGTTGTAAACTTGTTGTTTGATTCCTAAACTGACAAAATTAATGGGGAAGCGGATGGTACTATTGTTTGTGCCGTATGAATGTTATTAAATTTTGACTTATTAAAATCATTAAACCACATTTTTAATTCGTCGAAATTTTCCGTTTGGAAAAAATTTGGTTGTGTATTCCATCAATTAAAGGTGATGAAAAACCAATAAAAGAATTTAATTGTGAATCATAATCAATACGACAAATGGCACTGATACAATCTTCAGAAGAAAATACATAATTACAATTATTTGATCGTGAGTATTCTTTTCATAATTTAAATCGAAATTCACATTCAATTATTCTCATTTCTTGTTTTCTCATTAATGATTCTATATTAGATATATGAGGTAATGCAGCAGGTAAATTTAGTCGAAGAAATTCGTAATAATTTCTTCCACTAAGAATAAGCAACAATAAAGCAAATTGTTGAATATGATTATCATAACTAAATTTATTCTTGGCTTTTTTTAAAATTTTCAAAAATATTTTTGATCCATGAAATAAGTATAGGAACATTAATCTCGTTTGATGAGCCAGATGAGTGCTTTCATAATTCTATTAGTTTTTTAAAAATATCATTTTCAATATGATCATGTGTTAATTCAGGATTTTTAACTAATGAGTTTTTCTTCGATTTTACTAATAATAATAAACGTTCAAGTAAATTTCGAAAACCTAGTCGAAGATGAAAATTTCCATCAGCTGACACAAATCCAAGTGCTTTTTTAAAATAATTTAATCCGACAATATCAAAATCAAGTATCTGTATTAAATGATCTACTGTTATTGATGATAAAGAAGACAGGGTGGCCGGAATTTCGGCCCACGAATTTTTTACCCCGGACTTTCGGCCCGGACCGAAAGTCCGAAAGGAATTTCGGACCAAAACTTAATTTATCTAATTAAATTTATAAATAATTAATAAATTTCATGGTGCTCAGTACTATGCACCTCCAATAAAACGTTGTGGTCAGCAGTATGACATGGTGTTACGCAGTATGACATAATGCTCTGCAGTATAACATGGTACTCAACAGTATGACATAGTGCTCTGCAGTATGATATGGTGGTTGGCAGTACGACATAGGGCTCAGCAAGATGATATGGTGCTTGGCAGTACAAAATGATGTTTAATAGTTTTCATTCCACTCTGTTAGAGATGGGGCAGCTGTTTTCGATAATTAATTAAAGAGAATATGTAAATAGTGGGAATGACAAAGAAACAAGAATGAATAGGCCGGTTGATACCGGTCGTCAAAAATTCGGACCATTTTCATCTCTGATCGATACCACAAAAGAATGAAAGCATCTATTCGATCGAGTGTGACTAGATGTGATCACTATCTAAATATGTATTTCATTCAATATCAATGATGTGATTTATCTCCTAAGTAAAATAGACGAAGAAATACACAGATACAGCCGAACGTTATAATTATCATGTCATCTAAATTCGTATTGCTGAGTTCTATACCCATTTCTTAAATATTGCGTCAGTTTCCACAACAGAATACTTAACCTATGTTTCGATCAATATCCGAATTGCCAATTTTTTTATCGATATGCATAGTGTTAGGTACTAGACTGTATAGCTAGGCACTATCTTATACTGCCAAACACAATGTCGTACTGCTGAGCACCACACCATACTGCTAAGCATTATGTCATCTCGCCGGGCATTATGTCTAACTGCTGAGCATTATGTTATCTTGCTGAGCAGCATGTCTTACTGTCGAGCGCAACGTTTTCTTGCAAGTGCATAGTGCTGAGCGCCATGAAGTTTACTAATTATTTATAAAATTAATTAGATAAATTAAGATTCGATCCGAAATTCCTTTCGGACTTTCGGCCCGGGCCGAAAAATCACCGGAATTTCGACCCGGGCCGAAAGTCAGGGACAAAAAATTCATGGGCCGAAATTCATGTATCCCAAGAAGACATACCTTGAATAGCTTGTATTCGAAAAAGATCGCATAAATCTTTATTTAAAGCATTTTCTAAAAAACGTAGAAGTTATCATGACTTAAATTCATCATATCATCTGTAAATTCATCAAGTTGAAAAATATCCATTATTAGTGTTGTAGAAGTATTATTCTTTGCAGTAAAATACTGTTGATTGTAAAGCTAAATACAGTAAAATCTCTATTAGTGAACACCTCCTTATAGTGAACGCTTTTGAAAAGTCCCAACAGTGTTCACATTAGAGAGGTTTTACTGTAAAACAAACAATTGTTATATATATGGATAACAAGTTCAACCAACATCAAATAAATGCATATTTTGTCGCTAGCTGACCATAACAATGTATAAAGATATTAAAATAGGATAAATTAAATACTAAAAATAAATTTAAAATTAAAAATACTCGTTACAATTCAAAAAAGCTTTTTACACAACAAAATAGTCTGTAACGCAAAAAAAATCTTTTTTATACAGACGTTAACTTCCTGCACACACGAAAATTTTGTTTGACTACAAAAAAAAATATATATAAAAGATACGGAAACCAATAGATTAGGTTACAATAAAAGGAAACCTTTGAATTTATTAGAATTCAAAAAAGACTTAAAGAGCCTCAAAATATCCATTCTTTCAACTAAATAACTGATACATATGAACAACAATTTCAATCAACAGATGATAATATACGTTTATGTCTCTAGCTTATAATAATATCTGAAATAAAAAATATTTATTATTAAAAATTGGTTTCTACCAAGACAGCGAACATATTATATTATTAAAAATTTAAATTTAAATTTAGAGTAGATGATTACCAACTTTCCACAATAAATCATCAACCTATATAACATTATTAATAAATAGTAAAAACTCAAAAATTCATTATTATTATTAAAAAAGGGTTGTAAAATCAAGATAATAAGAAACACACCACGACAACTCTATAAATATAAAATGTTGTAATTTATACATTTAGAAATATGGTTTATGAAAATTACGTACTTGATTGACATAAATCCCTTGGTTTTTGAACAAATTATTCTATATTTACACCAACAATATGGGAAATAGAAAGTTATTACTAAAAAGTTATTAAAAAAATCAGAACATTATTAAAAAAATCAGAATGAAATTAAACAGTACTAATCCCTTCAAACAAAAAGAGTTCGGACCAACTAACGACTGGACACAACAATTAAACCAACAGCAATAAATATCATATATGTGTCGCCAGCCACTAATCTTTGCCCACAACATCATAATAAATCCAACTCTGTTGATATCTTTTTTCGTTCTCTTGTTTATCAACCAGAGAACTTTTAATCATAATTGAAAAGAATATCTTTATTGTTGGGGGGTTTTCATCAAGGAATTATTATTAATTTGAATTCTTTGATTACTTGAAACTACTATGCTAATACAAAAAATATATTAAGAACATATAAAATATATATATATATATATAATTCAAGAGCTTGAAAAAATTATTATCCAAGAATTGGTATCATAAAGTTAAATTTCAACCAAGAGTTCAACAATTTGGATAAAAATTTGGATAAAAACAAAGCAATTAAGATATTTTCATTTATAAATAGCAATTAAAGAGAATTATATAAATGAATTAAAAAATATAAACCATCAAAACTTTATTTTAAACTTGGATAGGAAGTTCAACAATTTAAGTAAATTTCAAGCAATCAAAATTTTATTTTATTTTCACTATCAAAATTAGAAGCCCATAAATTTAATATAAAACCATCAAAACTATATTTTGATCTTGAATATGATATTGCTAATATTATTTTTATCTTTTATTTAATAAGCAATTTAAGGAGAATTATATAACAAAAAATAAATACTGGAATTAAAACGTCGATAAAAATGAAATCAATTATACATTATATAATAAAGATTAAATTTTGATAAAAAACAAGATATAATATTCGTGATTGCAATTTATGGACAATAGTATTCACCAATGTCAACATTAAAATAAATATATGTCGCTACTATATTAAAATTAAAAATTAAAAATGTTAGATGAAAATTAAATATTGAACACTAAAATACAAAATAGAAAGTTTGTTTAAAAATGATAGCAAATAAACTTTATAATTGGTAGCAGTAAAGAGAAATTATTTTTATCTAAAAAATATTAAATTAAATTAATAGTTCAAAAAAATATAAGAATTGCTATTAAATTGAGCTCTTATGTTATACATAAATAAAATGAATTTATATTAATATAATAAATATTCTTATTTAGAATACAGCCGTTTTCAATATATTCATATAAGTTCAGAAAGCTGCTATACATTTAAAATTAGCCATAAAAACGAATTATGAATATTATCAGAACATTATTATTACAAGAAATTATAATAAATATTACTGAGAACTATCAAAAATTAGTGTTATAATAAAAGACCATCAAAACTGTATTTTGATCTTGAATATGATATTGTTAACCCAATTCAAGACAAATTTCAAGACCAATTTAATAGTCATTTGTTTAAGTTGATTCCCAAAATATATCATAAATAAACTTATTAATTCTATTTATTGCAAAATTAATTTTAAAAGTTAAACAATATCTCATTTATTAATAATTAATTAATTTGTTTTATCAATAATATATTTTGAAATATGTATCCACAACACTGGGAACAAAAATATTCCATAAAAATGAAAAATATCTCCGGTTCACAAAATAAAGAGAATCGGAGTGTTATAAGTGGATAAAAAATATCAACCAACGACAAGAGATATTGTACATGTGTCGCTAGCAATCAATGATTGCCCAGAACACTATGCATACAGACTTTTTTATTTTTTTCTTATCTTTTTCTTTTTTGAATAACTCGAAACTTTAATCGTAAAATAAAATTTAGAATAATTTTTTAAACAGATTAAAAATTTTGTTGGAGGATTTTTTTAATACATTTTCTCTCTTCTTCTCTAACCTCTTTCCATTTCCATTTTCAGTTTAATTCAAATTTTTGCTTTTTGTTCTAGCTTATTCATTAGATATTGTTTTTTGTGCTTTATATTGTAATGCAGTGCCCTGAAGAATGTTTTAATATTTTAATAAATAAACATGAAACGCGTCGGCGTTAAAATAAATCTGCATTAATTTTGTAGTTTATTAAATTTAATTCAAGCACAATATTAAAAATAAAAATTTTAGCTGATTTAATCGGTTGCTGAAAACTAAAAGTTGAAAGTAGCGGATTAGTTTATATTATTCTTAAAAAAAATATAGATTGATCTGTTTTCAATTAGTTTCCACCTTCAAATGCTTCATAGGAGGCCGGTTGCCTTCAAATTTTCAAGCTGCCACAGTGATTTTCGAGCAGGATGCTGCATTGCGGCATCCATTCTAGCTACTTGACCGACTGTAAACATCTTATAACATCCATCTGCACCAGTATAGCTCATATAATTTTCACTGTTCTCGAGTTTTCCAGCACAATTATACACAGGTTCGCAGCCATCTTTACTTATAGTTTGTGGTGTATCGCATACACGATCTCCAGTTTTATCACATGGGCCTTCGCTAGATTCCATGCATCCAGCTTCGAATGTGTGGAAGAGATTAAGCCAATGACCAAATTCATGAGTTAACATCGATGCAAACTCTTTGTTTGTATTTCCATAAAGATGGCGTCCATTGTAAACGATACGTGCTAAATTCTTATCAGACATAAAAGAATCTGGAAACCAAGCAACACCAGACTGAGTTAAGTCACCATTTCCATATATATCCGATTGAATATACACATTGCAATATTTGTAATTATCCCATGCATCATACTGTATCCAATCTTCGAACATTCCCGTTGCATATCCATATCGGGGTTCATCATACCAAACGATTCCAGTTGTTGATTTTCCATCTGGATCAAGTGTAGCTAGTTTAAAGGTAACACTAAATGCTGATTTTATTTCTTTAAAAGCTGAATTAACTGTATTGAAATCATCGTTCCGTCCTTGAAAATCCTCATTCACCTTGTCAATTGCTGTCTTTATGATAGTTTCATCCACTTTAGTTCCACTAAATATTTTACCATAAACATGAACAACTACAGGAATAATGTACGGCTGGGCTGTTTGTCTCTTAGATATAAATTCTTTAGTGCTGATTTCGAATTGTCGATGTTCTTCCAAAGCATTTGGATTCTGATGATAATACCGTTGCATCACCCTATCAGCGTGGCATGGATCTGGCGGAAGAACATACCCATTGTATTTTCTTCCATCGATCACTTCTGTGAATATTGTCAGCAAAAATAATATTAATAGGATGAGTACTTGCAACATAGTCATTGTTTAAAATTCACCCCTGTTAAAAGCATAAATCTATAAAATCTACATTGATTCTTCGAATATTCTAATGATTACTCGGTCTCATCATGATAAAGACGAAACTTAAACTAGTCTGTCGAATAGTACAAGTTAATGTACACTTATTTTATTGTCATTTAATTAAAACTCTTAATCATATTGGTTTTGAAAGGAGATTTATATTTTTTTTTCTGCTCCAAACTTCTCATATAACAGTAGCTTTTGCCTCTCATAATCAGAAGATAACTCTTCTTGATGAGAGACCGTACAAATTCTATCGTGATTAACAGTAACAGCATCGATCAAAATATTGTGGAATTCTTACCAGTCAACATGAAAATAGGCGGTTACGGCTCTACTCTAATTTGAATATAAAGGAGGAAGGTTCATTCTAAACAAACACAACTAGTAGATTTAATATTCAGATTTCCTACTAATGACAAGTAAACTTGAAAAAGGTGTTTGTGATCCTGTCTGTTTGATTGCACTTAGTAGTTCACTCTCAATATTTAAAAGAAACACCACAATTATATTACTGAAGAAGGAAGGAAGTTTTCTATACAAAAATATTTTCAACCAAAGCTTGATGCAACTGCTCAAAATACAAGTATAAACATCTCTGATTCTGCAATATCAAATACTTGGCTGCCTCACAATAATGATATCTACCTTAGATAGTATTGATGCCTTTCAATTTGGAATCTTATTTTCGAAGAATCGAGTTAAAATATATCTGTTCGCTTATTACCATATAGATTAGTTGTTTAAGTGACAGCAGGGGTGTAATTCAATACGAGAAAAAAAGAATGCTGTCAGCGCAGCTCCTGTGGAGCTGAAATGTGGAACTCACATATATCCTTAAATCTTAATATTCTAACACATCATATGTAAATTGAAAAATTTCGTGTACACTGCAGTTGTTTTCATTGATAATCAATGACAAGAGAGAGACTTTGTTATTTATTTCTTCATTTAAAACAGAAATCTGTTTTTGTTTGAGAGTGCCCTATTTTTATCTTGCACTAGAAGAAAAATTTCAGACAGAATAATACAAATATATGAAATTATGGAGAATTTCAAGCGCTATTAGATTGTATAGCTTCTTTTATAAAAAGTTATAATTACAAGAATGGTAATATCAAAAAAGAAGTAAAAAAGTAGCAAAAAATGCAAAATTTTTTATCCTTCTTAAATGAGGTTGTGTTCAATGTGGTCAATTTTTTTATAATGAACAAATGGAAAAGAAAAGATATATATACAGGGTGATAGAGCATCTCAAGCTCTATCAGAATAAACATTTGCTTTTTCGAAAAGGTAGCTCTATAGTGATGATAAAAGTAAAACATCAATAAGACGGCAATAACAAAAAAAAATTTTGGGAATCTGGACATGAGAGTGCCTTCATTGCACTCGATTTATTTTGATAATGGCTCAGTACAAATTAAAAGATAAATACACAGGATGATAGAAAACTCCATACGTTTTCAGAATATGTAATTAGGTTTAAAAAATGATTTTATTATGGTGACAAAATCATCGAAATACTGACTGCAGCTATTTTTTTCCAGGCGTATATGTCAAACTTGAAAGTTAAATTGAATTATTGAAAACCGTCTTCAACTATTCCAAAAGTGAATAATTGAATTTAACTTTCAAGTTTGACATATATGGAATTTCGCAATCGTTTCGACTCACAATCATGTCTAATCTATGAAAACTGCTAAATATGTCGTGTTTCTTTCGAAAAATCATAGCAAATCGCTATGTTTGGAGAAAGATGTGAGCCCTGTTTCTCCTCGAAGGATAATTGGCGTTTTGGCTTCCTTGACTAAGTATGAATTCGTGTCTTATGTAGAAGCGTATCAGAGATAGGGTTAGTACTACAACTACCATTTGTCGATGTGAGGACTCAGAAAAAATAATAAAAAATCAGACTCTCTAAGTTAAAACTGGAAAAAAAGCGCGTTTTCTAGTGACAGCAACTAAAGTCGATTAAAATCAGAGAACCGGATTACAACCGTGCCATTTTAATCGATTTTGAATCAGAAAAAAGTCGATTAAAATCAGATTTTTTTTGTGTTTTTTTAAACAGGTAGATCTGTAGTGAGTGAGAACTAGGGGTGATCAATTTACAATTACGAAAGTTTATTAAATCGAAAAATAAATTGTGGATGATTTAAACTCAAAATGAATAAAATTTTTTGTCTGATGAAAACCTAAATTTATTTGACATTTTAGTTACAATAATTTTTATTTATTGTAAATTGAAATTATTTTCAATACAAATTTACGAAATTTAAATTTAAAATACGTTTAAATTAGATACATATTCGACTTCGATTGACTTCGATTGGATGTAAACGGAGTTATGCCAGATTTAAATGAATTTAAATCAATTGAAAATGCATTTAAACCCAATTTAAATGCATTAGAATCGGATTTAAACCTATTTGAATCGATTGAAATTCATTGAAATGCGATTTAAATCGATGTACATGAATTCATACGGATTTGAATCGGATTGAAATCCAATGAAAATAGATTTGAATTCGATTTGCATTTATTTGAATGAGTTTAAACATAATTCAAATACATTTAAGTACAATTTAAGTCGATTTAAATAGTTTTAAAAATGTTTCAAATGTGTTTAAATAGACTGAGATGAATCTGAACCCAATTTAAATCGATTTAAGCTACCGTAAATTAGTTTTAGTCGATTTAAATCCAATTTAAAATGATTTCAACTCACTTTAAATAAATTTTAATCGATTGAAATTATTTTTATATCAATTTAAAATATATGAATCAATTTAAATTATTTCAATAAATTTAAATTATTTCAATAAATTTAAATTAATATAAATGCAGTTTAAACTAATTGAAATCCAATTTGAATTGGCTTAAATTAAATTGAATAAGTTTAAATTAATTCATGTGTAATTTAAGTTAATTTAAATTGGTTTGGTTGCCTCTCGAAAAAAAGCAACCATTTATCTCATAAGAATGCTATAAGACATATGTTTATGAGTATTTTCGTATCATTAGAAAACAGCATCCATGGAGAACGACTCTTTTATGCAGAGTCTTTTGTTCTGATGGCCGAATTTTAACATATAATACCAATTTCTTTCCTTATTTCTTAGTTATTTCTTGTTTTTTTTTGAAGTCATGTATTTTGACAATAGAGATGATTAATTCGAATTTAAAATAGTTATTCAATCCAGAAATAAATTTCGAATTTATTCTACATTAAAATTTAAACGTATTTTAAGTTTAAATTGACAAGAATTTAAGTTTAAAATAAATTCACAGAAAAATGCCACCCGTACCTAGTGTCAGTTACTCAAGCTGGTCTCAATGATTTCAGCTGAAAAACTTAGTGGTATATTCTTATAGATCTAAAAGTTTTCAATAAAATTTTTAAAACCCTAGGTCAATATGAACATGTGATAGAAACATCGGAAAAGTGCACTACAGGACAGCTTAACGATTGATAGAATTCTGGTTTTATGCAACGAGCGTCAGGCCTAAGAAATTTGATATATATAATGGAAGTTGAAGCTCAAAAAACCAAGAATGAAATATTCAAATACGAAACGACAAACAAATACTTTCTTAGATGGTAGCTTAATAATGCCGTCAGAAACTTTCAAGACTACGGCAATACATTACTGAAATACACTGCAATTTCAAAAAACATACACTTACTTGTTAAATTTGTTTGAATATTATCTCTTCGATATCGAAATAACAGTTTAATTTTCTCGACGTTGTTTTTTGAGTGAGAATAAAGCAATAGGGTACCTATATATACAGCGAAATACATGTGATTTTTGAGGGCAAATGCCTTTATTTGAATTGATCGAGCATAAAATATAAATGACATACTGCGTATATCATTCACTAACGATTTTCTATTTTAATCGTCGCACACAATGGACAAAATATTAAAGTTTCACTGACAACCCTTTCTTGCCCAAAGGTATAATCATCATTAAGTCCTAATAATCACAAAAATAGCAACAACAACAACAACAATAACAGAGAGAAGAAAAACAAAGAGAAAAAAATCGAAAAAAATGGGAAAAATCAGCAATAACAAAAGTAACACATTATGCATCATAGAGTAACATCTTTTAACACTAGTATATCTCACTATATGTTCAGGTATTTTATTCCTTCGTTAAATTTTATGAATTGATGGTTTTGAAGGATTTCTCGTAGTAAGAACATTTTTAAAAAACTGAAAAATCAATTTTCATTATACAATTGAGTTTATTTTATTCATTTTATGCAACGTTTAAAACAAATAATGCAAAACAAATAGAAATAGTTACAATCCGGTGAAAAAAAACTTCTAGAACTACTATCAATAGAATTAACAAATAGTTTCTTTTAAAAGAATCGAGAAAAAAATTACACAAAGATTAATTTTTAATATTGTTAATCGATTTTATCTGGATAATCGGATAAGTTTCAATTGCTTGCTGAAATAAACAATAATAAAAATAAGTGATAAGAATTATACAATAATTTAAATGGTTACAAATTACTAGCATTATTTAATAACAGTTTTTGGAAAGAAAATACTATATATAGATTAACATAATGTATTACCTTCAGAAATATATTTTTTTGTTTCATGAATCTGAATAATTTTGTATAGCTAGATTTTAATGCTTGAACTACATCTTCACCAAATAAACCATAATGAAGATTGATTTGGTTTTAGGAATGACCTGCTAATAGAAAAAAATAATAAAAATAAATTCATATGTGATTTTGAGATTATGCAAGCTTATTTGAACGAATTGTTCAAACTCAGCAATATTTCAACGAGTTATTATAATCAATCAAAACGAAATACACTCTGGAACTTACCAATTGGTTACCGATAAAACTAGACAAGGGTCGATGATTCTTTTGATTGACTTCATCTCTTAAATAATACATTGATGATGTACATACGTAACATCCATTTCAATTTTAACTGGACTATCATTATTATTTGTTGTATTAATTAAAACATACATCGATGTGACTTGTTGACATAATTGCATTGAAGACTCTTCTCATTGTTCTTTTTCTAAAACCAAACATTCCTAAAAAAGACAAAAAGATTAGAAAATATATGTAAAACAATAGTTTGATTTATACTCGACGAAATATGTACTTGATTAATCTTCTCGTATTTCACTTTTTGTTCTAACATTTGATGATCATATAATTGTTGTTTGTTTATGAATGCTTCAGACGAATAACGGTATACTCGTGGACCACGAGAAAATTTCTGCCTTAATACTGATGCTAAAAATATCTAAACGAGACAAAAAAATAAAGTTAAGATGAAAATGTATTCGATCTTGTATTAAGCATACCATGTGTTCATTGAATATTTTACTAAATGCTGCATATGTTTTTTTCATGGTAACTATTATTCGATCAAATTCAAACGACGTTGGATAAAAATCAATACTATAAGTATTGACTGCATTATGATGGATTATTTTATAACTATTATTGTTTCTTTAATCATTGTGCTGGAAAGTTTGCTGGTGATGCATCTCGAACAGCTTCTTGAAAAACTTTATCAAACCTTGGAAACACGTACTGTAATGAAAAATCTTTTCTTGATTGAAATGTTGTTGAACTTGTTGAAGAATTATCTAACAGTGGATGGATCATTGATCAAATAATACATCAGTAAGTTGTAAATCATTTGAACGCAATAATGATTGATCAGCAATTGAATTGATGCATAGGAACTTGGTGGAGATATTTTAAGTTGGTGCTGCTGTTCTCTGTAGTGGTGTACATTATTAATATTGAAAAATGATAAATTATTTGATTCATGGAAGTGCAATTATTGTTTGAATGTATCAGATATTTTTTGTTTAATACCACAGCTCTACTAAAACAGAAAAGAAAACAAAGTTAATCAACTAAAGGAAATGAACAAATATTTACTTATTACTTGAAAAACTTTATTTTTCTTAAAATCTCCAGTTTTTTTTTTGTTGAATATTTTTTCAAGCCCAATGATTGATTTGTTAATAACATTATCATCTGTATTAGTCGATATTAACTCTTCAATTGATAATGAACTTAAATGTTATAATAATACATAATGAATTTTGTCTTCTGAAATAAATGAAAAATAGACCGAATAGTAAAATAGTAAGTGATTTGCCGATAGATTGAAATTTGTCAACGTATTTATCCAAATCATTATCAGTCAACCATCTGGAGACATTTTCAATACTCTACTCTATATATTATTAATCTAAAATAAAGTAGACAAATAGAAAAAATGAAAACGATATTTTTACTTGTTCTTAAGTCTTCTATAAGGAAATAATACGAAGGATTTCAAGACAAGTTGAATAGATATATCAATATCAAGAAATTAAAAAATATTAATCAGCAAAACTTCACAGATAAGACACACGAATGAAACACAAGTTTTTTATACGACATAAAAAAAACAAGTGATTATTAGTACAATGATTTTCTCGAAATAGAAATAGAATTTCGAATATTGTTTAAAACTACTGTTGATTTTCGATTTTCCAAAATGAATCTTTCCAAAAATCAAACATTTTCTAACTATTTCAAATTCGACCAATAAATAATGTAATTTTCAAAATCCTTTAGCATTTTTAAAGTCGATTTTCTAAAAAATAGAATTTATACAAAATTTACAGTGCATGATCTTTTCAGCAATCAATCAAAAAGTTACTATCGATGAGTAAATGCACATGGAGTCTTCTACTGTCGTCTGATATGTCCCTTCTTTTTGCTATAAACTTTTCTATTTTACTCAAGATATATCTTCCAGATTGTTATTAGTTTAGACTTTTTATATGAATTCCATAAGTGATTGTGTGAATCTTTCGATAACAACAAAAAGTCATCTTGTCTTCCTTCCACTTTCTTTAAAAAGGACATGTATTTTGACAAGTTCGAGTAAGTGGTAAACAATACCAAATATCCTAAAAAAAACAGAATTAGTATTGAAAAATTCATATCATGCATACTTATTAGTGTGATTAGTTAACTAGTAAACGAAAAATCTCTTCATAAATATGAACAAGCTATGTCCATATACTTATTTATGCAATTTTTTTAGACTGATGCATAATCATTTCCTATCTATTTTGAAGTACGAATATGTCAAAACTTAATTTTAATGAAATATTCATGTGAACTTTAAATTAATTATTTACTTATATCATACTGTAATTTCATCTTTAGATGTATTTGAAGTTTACACAATACTGATAATCAAAAGGACACTTATAGTAAGGAGATAACAGCCAAACTATAAACAACGACACAGCAGCATTTACTCTTATATCATTTGTACTTTATTAATACTTCCCCGAGGATTATTGACGATGGCATTTAGTTTTCTATTTATAACATAAATCAATATTGAAAAAAGCTTGACAAGAATATTTTATTCATTATATTACACATACGAACATATATATATATCTACAAATCACTGAGCATCATGTTATCAAAAAAAAGTAACCTAGAATACTCTTCTATGTGAGTATAAGATTTTATACTCTAAATATCTTTTTCAATGTTTTTTTTAAAATTTCGTCTAGCTTAGTATTAGCAAGAACTGTATCATTGATGGTTAGCTTACATCAACGTCTTTAACACAATATAGACAACCTATATTCTTCCAAGGACTAAAATATAATTATTGTTCAATTTTTTCCTTTTCTTTTTCTCTCTATCTCATATGATTATATATGACCTTGTATGTCATTGTATGAATAAAAAAGTACATTATATTTGTCTAAACATATTATATTTCGTTGCCGTATTTTTTTTTATTTATTTTGCATTTATTTAAAAATGATCTCATTTTGTTATATTTAGAGAGTAGAAGATGGGAATGCAAAGAACAAAACTATTCTGATGACGTTTCTCAGTTTTAGAGAATAGATATGGTTAAACGCATTTTTTTTGAAAGCTCATTGTTTGCTGTAGTTAATAAGGACCTTGTCCTTTGATATCATCAATACCCATGCATATAAAAAAAAACATTCTGCACCATCACATATTTTCTTTTCTTTCTCATTCCTTATCTCACAAGGTATTTCTATTGTGTATTTGATTGATACAATTTACATTATTCTTGACAGTTTCAATGATCATTTATCTCATTATCTTATCATTTCAAACTATAATCAACAAAGAGAGAAATAATGTATGACTCAAGCACACAATCATCTATTGCTAAAAATAAGATGCTTGTTTCTCATCAAAGGTTGTCATATGAATGCCTACGGATATTTTTCTTTTGAATCTACTAAATTTTCTTCAATATTTCGGATTTTTTTTCAATATCGTATGCCATAAGAATATAGAATTTTTCATGCGATTAATTAGAAGAGTTCGAGTCTTAAATATCCTTTGAAAACTGTTTGTTCAAAAATATCTCCTACTAGAATTTCGCATTGAACTTAACTCTTGAAGCGTAACATACCATTATACATAGAATAATGTATCTTCATAGTGCATGATTATTCAGTTTATATCCATCTAAAAATGGTTTAACTGCCAATGATAAGTCAAATAATCATTTGTTCAAGGAAAAATCATTCAACACCTTTAACATTTCTCGAACCTTGCCTGGAGATTTTGTATTAAATATTTTATACATTAATTGTTTCCTACAATAAATAAGGATAAAATTAAGCGATGTAAATTATAGAATAATTTGAAAATAGTCAATACATTACTCACATGATTTAATTACAGTTTTACAAGATTTTAATGCTTGAATACTATCTCCAGTAAATGGATCAGAACAAAGATTGATTTTACGAATCAATTGTTCATGAAAAAAATAAAATAAATGTATATGTGATATTGAGATGATGCCAGCTTCTTTGAACGAATTGCTCAAACTCAGCAATATTTCAATGAATTATTAGTCGATCAAAAAAATACACGCTCGAAGAATGATCGAATCGATCACTGATAAAGATGGATATAATCAAACAATCTCTTTGTTTGATTTCGTCTCTTGAACAAGATGTTGACGATGTACATAGGTAACAGTGTTAATGATTGAAAACAATATCATTCACTGAATCTGGTGATAATTTTGAGCGCTTTTGTGTAATAGTATTATCAGTAAAGCTGAACTCGCGTTCAACTGGTGCACTGGTAGCTGGTACAGCTAAAACCCGAGTAGTAGCTTTCATCAAAATAGGATAAGAAGCATGTTTCTTCTTCGAAAATGATAATAGACAATATTCTCCATCTTCTTGGCCAGAATTCGTCACTGATGTGTTTTATCTGCACCATGCTTTAAATACAAGTCAATTTGGATTATATGTGATAAAGACTTTGACGAACCGTATTGATCAGCATGATCTTCGTCAACAAATTCTACATTTAAATAAAAATCTGTTACATTTAGAAATAAAGCATTTGTTGATAATGAAACTGGTTTCTTGTTTGCAGATGATTTAACATACTGATTAACATCAAAAAGCAACAGTTGTTCTTTTACGTATTCAATACATTCTTCTCTTTATTTTGCTGACAATTGCTTCATTTTTTGTGTCTTAGGATTGGAGAAAGTTTCTATGAGATGTATGGAATCGAAAGAAATCAATTCTTTGATCACTTGTTGTTCTCGTTGACGTAAAAAATCGATACCTGTAAAAAAAAAGTTATTTAGTAAAAATAGATAAAGAAAATTGTAATCATTGACCTTTTTCTTGTTTATAATCACTTGGCTTATATTTAATGAGGAATTTATTATAAATATACTTGGTGTTACCGTATGTATTGATGGTACTTGCAATGATTGAATACGTTTCTTTATATGAGTCCATGGTTTTAAAAAATCAATTATTTTATCTAGTATAGATGATATAATTATATTAATTCTTTCCTTATTCAAATTTTTTTCATTAAATATTTCAAGGAATGGATTTAAAGACCTAAAAAAATTAGTTTGTTTTATTGAACCGTTTTCTATAAAAAGAAAAAAAGAAAAAAAAGCAGACATCAAACAACACCTACTTAATGCATATCATTTTATCAAATCTTTTAGAGGGTATAGACTTTCCAATTAGAACCTTTTTGCCCAAAACTTTCAGAGAAAAAAAGTTCTAGTCGAAAAGTCTAGGACCCTTAAAAGATTCTATCTAGTAAGAATTTTTTAAAAGCGTTCAGATTTTTTATTTTCTCTAAGTTAGTAACAAAAGAATCTTGATATTGGATTTACATTTTTTATATACTTCACCAGCTCTTTGTACTGGATAATAGTTACTAAAATACGTTTTGAAACTAATAGTAATTGAGCAAGAATAGTGAGAACATTGATTGGGCTTGGTGTTGTAGAGGTATAACTAACAGATGTGGTTCTTTTATTAAGTAATTTATCATCATCACAAGAGCTATCATCTTCTTCGCTATTACTTCCATTAATTTGATCATCGTCATCGTCAATTGAATCAATATAATAATCACCAAATACTGTATCTTTTTTTGCCTCATCTATTTCGGTTTGATAGAACGTTTTCTTCAGGCTACTTTGTCTATCACATACCCAAACTATATCAAATACGAATGGTTGCAAATCATAGGAGGACAATATCTCTTCAATCACCTACATAAGTATATGAAAATCAAATTTAATTTGTAGTAAAAGACAAATTTACTTGAATTATATTTTCCATAGTTTTATTAGGTTTTCTCTATAGTAAACAAACGTTGTTTTTCTCGATGTGGTTTGTTATTCGCCTGTGTAAATTTCTAATCAGAAAGATGTTAAAACTATCTTTGTAGCGAGCGACATCTGAGTGTAACATGAATGTTTCCTTTGATGTTGTTTTCTTTAACATAAGGAGAAAAAACCTACCAAATGAAAATAATATCCATTTTAACTTTTACTTGACCATAATCATAAGTTGTTGTATTAATTAAAACATGCATCTAATCGGCTTGTTGACATAATTGCATCAAAGACTCTTCTGATTGTTCTTTTTATTCAACGAAACATACTTAAAAGAACAAAAAAAAATTCAGAGAATATAACATAATAGTTTGACTTTTACTCGACTAAATGTATAGTCAATCTTTAAAATTTCAACGTCAGTCTTGACATTCGATGATCGTATGATTTTCATTTTTTCACCAATACTTCAGATGAATAAGCGAATACTTGTTGTTTTAATGATCATGCTAAAAAAAACTCTAAATGAGAAAAAAAATTAAGTAAAGATGAAAAAAGTATTCGGTCTTTCACGTAACATATCATATCTTCACTAATAGTATACCAAATGCTAGATATTTATCTTTGATGTTAACCATCATTTGATCGAATTCAAATGCTGTTGAATAAAAATCGATACCACAAATATAGACCACATCCTGGTGAATTGTTTTAACTAATTGTTCTTTCTTTCTGCATCATGCTCAAAAGTCTGTTGGTAATGGATCATCAGCAACTTCTTCAAAAACTTTATCAAACCTTGATAGCACATAATTCAATAGAACTTTTTTTTGATTGAGATGTTGTTCAGCTTGTTGAAAAATTATCCAATGGTTAATGGATCATTTTGTCAAGTGGTACATCATCAATAGGTTGTCAAAAATTTGAATTCAATAAAGATGATTGAGTTGACGTCTATGAAGTTGGTAGATATACTTTGAGTTCGTGATGCTATTCAACATCGTATTTTACATTACCGATATTGAAATCATTGAAAAATGATAAAATATTTGATCCATTGAAGTGTAATTGTTATATAAGTATACTACTAAAACGAAAGAGAAAGCAACGCTGATCAGTTAAAGCAAATGGATAAACACTTGCTTATTACTTGAAAAAACACTCTCTCAACTTCTCCAGTTTTTTTTTCGAATGTTGTTTTTACACCAATAGTTGGTTTTTTACTAATATTATTATCTGTATAATCAATAATAATTCTTGAATTGATAATCAACTTAAATGTGATAAAAATAAACCATCGATTTCTTCTTCTAAACTAGATAAAAAAATATACTGGATAATTAAATAGTGAAAAATTCGCCGATACCATAAACTTTTTTTATGTATTTATCACAGCGATTTTCAGCAAACCATGCCAAAGGATTTTCATTAGACCTTTCCATATATTATTAATCCAAAATAGAGTACAATAAAAGACAAAAAATGAGATAAATACTTTTAGTCTCTCTTAAGTCTTCAATAAAGAAATGCGTACGAAAGATTTGAAAACAAGTCTAATAGACATATTAGCATCAAGACATTTGAAAAATTGGCCAACGAGATTTAAACGATAAAATACACGAATGAAATATCAATTATTTATGCAATAACAATCCTCTACTTTGTATGTTAAAACTTCATTCTTACCCAATGCAATATTAATATCCGATGCACTAATTTCATAGCACCACAACTTTTTTCTAATGCCAATACATCATAACAAATCAGTATTGCAGCAAAAGTACATCTTTTTAACCAAACATTTAGATTAGTATCCGTCAAGTCATTCTTCTGTTGATCTCAAAAAAGCGATCATCAACAGACAAACAGACACGAAAAAATGAAATCATGGTTGTTTAGACTGCGTAGTTATACTAATCTTGCACACTTCTGTTTATCTAACGCATTTTTTCCTGTTTTCATATTAACAGGATACGAAAACTGAATGATAATTCATATGCAAATCTACTCTGTTATTTATTTCATTGAAATGATGCACTATAACGAGCAAAAACCATAAAATTTAGAAATGAAAGATATTTGCATCTAATTATAATGTAAATTATTTCATGGTACAAATCATATATTACACGTCTAATGTCATAATCGATTATAATGATTGATTCTCTAAAACACTTGTAAGAAAGATATCATTATTAATACAATAATTTTTTTCAAATCGAAAGTGATTGCCGATAGTTTAGAAAATAAAGCATTTTCTGAATATTTAAAATTCGAAGACTGAATAACAAATGTTCGAAAATGTTTTTGTGTACTCAAAAAGTGAGTACACTCTAGAATCGGTCAGTGTGTCCGTCCGTTTACACGATAACTTTTGAAAGGAGAGTCAGATCACGATGAAATTTTCTACACAGGGTGGGTGTGGGTATGAGTGTGGGTGTACGGATCTCTTTAACCACATACACACCCTCACCCTATACCCACACCCACACCCACACCCACCCACACCCATCATATGCAAGAGCATTTTCTTATGGTGGTCACCAATTGGTACCCGTACTAGAATGCAGTGTCAAAGAAAATGGTTTCCGTATAAATAGATGTACTGTGAGCAGCTATAATGCACATCCAAGTGACGATCTTACAACTATCGAGTGGCGAGTTACAGATCCAACAAACGTCCAAGTCAATTCTGTATTGTTTATCAAGAAGATTGATTCAATTGCTGCATCTTCTTCTAGATGTTCAATAATCTGAAGAACAATAAAGTTTTGTTGTTTTGATTTTCTTGTATAAACTTTCGATATTGACAAAAAAAATCAATTCATTCTTTTACTAATTTCCTTAATATTCATTAAAATGAAAAGAATTTTTAGTTTTGTATGTATGTAGTATGTCAGTTGCTATTATATAGTATAGATCTGATTCATGAGCATTCTATTTATACTTAATGTTACATCAAGCTATTCGATGCTATTATAAACAAAGTTTAGTAGGCCTGATTAATTATATTTGGTTATTTAATTATAACTTTTAACTGCAGATATTCTTAGTATATACTTCCTTCAATTGATTTTTATAGATTTTTAGTCAACGCAAGACATCAATAAATATGTGAGTATGACACAATACATGGATAATAATAATAATAATAACAATTCTCATTATGGAATTAATTCCATCTATATTCCACAACCATTTTCACATTAATTTATATTCGTTGATTCACACTCTCACCGTTACATCTTGAAATAAGATTTGAAATAACATTATATAGACTTATTTATTTCATTGTACATGATGGATTAATCTATCAATGATATTCTTTTTGGAATGATAAGGCATCGAATACATATTTAAAACAAATTTAATGAGCTCATCAATGTCATCATATTCATCCTCATACAGCATCTAGTGAAGAATTTAGTTTAATTTTTATTATTGGTAGAAACTATTGGCGAGATATGTTTTTATTATATAATCTTTGACTAATTAATTTTATTTTGTAATAATACTTAGGTCAGTCCAAAAGTAGTTGCGGAGGTATATCAATTTCTTATAGAAAGTTCTGAGGAACTTCTTTTCTATACAGTCTGATAGAGAAAAGAAAGCTCTATTTTCCTATGCTATTTGATCATACTTTAACTAATATGATGATAATAAATTTTTCATAAGACTTTTTTCTTTAACATATCTGCTCGTTGTAAGTTGTACATCGCAGTTTTCATTTCCTTGTTAGTTGTATTAACAATCAAAATATGCCATAAGATGCAGCGTGAGAAGCTCTATAATTTCCATAAGACCATTTATTTTCTAGTTGCATATTTTGTTCTTAAAATAGACTAAATTTTCAGCAACCAAATTTCAACCGTGAAAAAGATAATGTTTTTGATACACGACGAATTCATTTTTTGTTGTTGATCATTTTATCACCTAATATGCTTTATCAAAAGAAAAACAAAATACACCAGAAGATGCAGCGTGAAAAGCTCTACAATCTACATAGTAAGGTTTATTGAAATTGTTTTGAGAGAAAGGAAAATTCTATACGATCAGTTTTTACAACGGCCAAAGTTCGATCACTCAAAACTTTGTCCATTTTGAAAAAAAAAGTGCAACTAGAAAATAAGTGGTCTTATGGGAATTGTAGAGCTTTCCACGCTGCATCTTATGGCATATTTTGGTTATTAATATAATATATTAGTGGACTAAAAAAACTAACCGGTCTAACTCATTGTGAGCTAGTACAACGAGCAGACATGTTAAAGAAAAAAGTCTTATGAAAAATTTATTATCATCATATTAGTTAAAGTATGATCAAATAGCATAGGAAAATAGAGCTTTCTTTTCTCTATCAGACTGTATAGAAAAGAAGTTCCTCCGAACTTTCTATAAGAAATTGATATACCTCTGCAACTACTTTTGGACTGACCTAAGTAAAATAAATGCCTTAAGAAATTTTTCAACGAAATAATTCTAACATC
>CAJNOL010002564.1:10795-36216 GCA_905250125.1 Rotaria sordida | reverse complement strand
AATAAAAATAGTCATTGTTTTATTTTTTGCTTATTTCAAGGCATTTAGTCATTTTACTTTCGAAGCATCTTGTCATGAACAGATTGTTGTTGATATTCAAGGTGTTGGTGATTTATATACTGATCCACAAATTCATACAAGTCTTGGTTTTGAATATGGCGGTTAGAAATTTTATTATCTTGTTTTCTTTGAGTTGAATCTATCTAAGAATTTTTAATAGAAGGTAATCTTGGTATTCGTGGTATGACATTATTTTTTTCTACACATGAATGTAATCCAATATGTAAACGTCTTAATTTAACATCATTTGACTTATCACCTGGTGAATGTGAACGTCATATACAACAACATGCATCAAGTCCATCATATACATCAAATCTTCCAGCTCAAACAATATGTCGTGGTTCGGAAGAACCATTAAAAGATTGTTCGAAATTTTCTTCATTATTTCAACGACTTCGTTCAGCATCGTTAATATCAGAAGATGATTCGGATGGTTATGTTTCTGAAACATCATCAATTACAGGTGGTACTGTTCGCATACTTAATCATAGTTTATCATTACCACAAGCTGGACTATCTATGACAATGCCTAATGATGAAAATTCGCTGTTATCATCATTACTTAAAAATACTAAATCACTATTGTCAACAGCTAGCTTGAATAGTCCATCACCTGTAAGTATTTTTCTAAAATTGTATGAAAATTACGTTTTATTTAAAATATATCTTTTTTTTTATGTTTGCTATGTATAAAGGATTCTTTACGTTCACAATCTGTAAGTAATTAAATGAATTAGAAAAAATTGAAGAAAAGTTTTGTTTTATTTTTAAGGATTTCAACTTAAACATGGAAGATCTGTATAACGCTCAAACACCGAATAGTTATGGAGACAGTCATCGTCCTTCATCAGTTATGCTTGAAAAAATTGAAATGCGAAAATTTGAAGAAACATCTGCTTCTTATGAAAAATATGAAAGTATTCTTGGACAGGTATTATTAATTTTAGTTTAAATTTATTTAATGACTTATAATTATTTATAAGATTTAACACAAAGATAGATATTAGTATCTGTTGTAGAGCCTATCGAGTTGGTTCTAGATTCGAAAATTTTCGACCTGAGAAGTTCTAGTTATTCTTCTGGAGAAAACGAAAAACTAGGAGTAGTTTTTTTTAAACTGTTGATTTATTTTTGGGTAAAATTTAGTATATATTGTTATTCATTCTCTATTTGATCGACCGTGTATTTCTATTTGATTGATGTATGATTGTATAGTATAGCTCATCTGCAGCTTATACTATTGATATCGTTTCATTAACAATGAAAAGAAAAGAAAAGAAAATTGGTTACCTTTTTCAAGCATCATATTTACTTGATGTTTACGTGTTTATGTTTCATTGCAAATGGATGAATGCATGATCAATAGAAATAGAATGTTATATACTACTATATTGTAGTATGAAATTAATTAATTATTTTCTTTTATCATAAAAGATTGAAGAAGAAAACAATCGGATGATGATGGAAAGAAAGTTATAGTTTGTCCTAAAGTAATCGATTTTTATTTCTTTTTTTTCATCGTTAATGAAACAATGTCAATAGTACAAGTTGTAGATGGGCAGTATCATACAATTATACATCAATCAAATAGAAATACAATGTCTATTAAATAGAGAATGAATAACAATATATACCAAATTTTGCCCAAAAACAAATCAAAATTTAAGTTTTACTTTTTGATTGATAAGACTGTAGAAAATCTAATTAGATTGAATTCTATACTCGCCAAAAGATTTTTTTCTATACTGAAGCCCAAAAAAAAAAAGTTTTACGCATCGATATGAATTCTTCATATAAAGAAAAAAAGAAACAATTTATTTATGAGTTTTGATTCATATCTGTTTAGAATACGTGAGTCGTAATAATATGACATTCAACGTAAATTTTACACGATTATAAAATATATTGCTGCCAATGAGGAATTGTTATTTCTGATCCCAGTCAAAAGCAAAACATAGTCTCGCTAGAACTGAGATTATCTGGATCATATCTGATGTTTAATCATGAGTTCATTTATCATTGAAGCAATTCCATTAGTGAATTCCTTAAGGCCACCCCCCCCCCCTCAAAAAAGTTAGTTTTCGTCAGAATGGTCAAGATTGAGATAAATACATGGGGAGATAGCCTGTCATTTGCTCTTTCATAAACGTTAAAAATTTTTCTTCGATATCTCCTTTTTTCCGAAAAATGTTCAAGATTTTTGACAACCCCTATTCGAAAAACCAGCGGTTTTTGAAAAAACCCAAAAATCTTTTTCTTTTTTTCTCAAAGTGGTAGTCGAACGACGTATCTCCAACAAAAGTCAATTATAATCCGATATAAAGTCAAATATTTTTTTTTTGTTTGAAAGCTTGTCACTAGGGCTAGCCTACCTCGTGGCCCTTTTTTTAAAATAAGCCTTTTAATTATTATATAAGAACACATCTCTATAGAAAAAGCACCATTTTTTGAGCGGCTTTTTGAGTCATTGAACTTGTCACCCATTTTCTTCGCTTAAAAAGTATGAATTTAAAAAAAAGGGCCACGAGGTAGGCTAGCCCTAGAGACAAGCTTTCAAACAAAAAAAAAATTATATATATATAATGAAGGTCCACAGAGAGTTTTTGGAGATGAGATGAGCTATTTTTTGTTCCTTGTTTGGTTCATATCTCTGTCAAACATCATGGTATCGAGCTGAAAATTTTACCACAGTCTCCTCACTTCAGCCCCAACACATGCTCCAAAGTTCAGCCCATTTTGAACGTACCTAGGCTGAGATCGATTTTTGAGGGGGGGGGGCCTTAAAAATTATGTATTGAAAGCTTTCTGAGCATTCATTCGAGTTAGCAATGATTTCTAAGATTATAGTGTTGTTTCTTTGTGGTAAATAATAACTTTTTCAATTGACTTATTCAAATCAATATGTTTATAATTTAGATTCATCTTGAAATGTGTAAATGTTATCAAGTTGGTAGATTTAGTGAATTAGGTTCCGAAGAATTTGATGAAGAATCAGCATTTTTTCATTTAGAACAAGCAGTCGAATTATGTATTAAAGAAGCTATATTTATATTAGCAAAAATTTATTTAGATTTACCTCGTGATCTTTTATCGCATTATCGTCCAACGGTAGACTTTTAATCTTACAAATAATCATTATAGAAAATGATTAATTTTTGTTTTTCATAGGATCAAGTTAATCAAGTTAGTAAAGGTTTTAATTTGATGATTCGTGCCAGTGAACTACATGAAACAGAAGCAAATCTTTATTTAGCACAACTTTTTGATAATGGTGCTGAAGGATCTTTGTTTGTATTTTTTTAAAATTCTATTAATCATTTTTATTTTTGTTCATTTTATTTATTTTAGAGAACCAGATTGGAAACAAGCAACTGAATATTATGAAAAATACATTCGTATACGTGAAAATGAATCGAATATTATGGATGAAAATAGTGAATCTAATGAATCAGATCAAACTAATTCAACTCATAATGGCATTGCATTTCATGATCATCATGATAGTGTTGCTCGTTTAGCTACTTTATATAAAACAGGTGGACATAATTTATTATGCAATTATCAAAAAGCTGGTAAATTTTGTTTTTATTTCATTTTGTAATAGTCCAATTCGAGTTAATTGAATGTTTTCTCCTTTTTATTTTTATTAAAAGGTGATTTATTTAATAAGGCAGCAGAAATGGCAACTGCAGCAATGAAAGGACGTCTTGCTAATAAATATTACATGTCAGCTGAAGAAGCCTATGCATTAGAACCCGATGAAGGAGTTGAAGACAGTTAAACGGCTTTTTTTTCTGTATTCGTCTATCAATCCGAGTGATCATTGCCTTTCTACGTGATATTTTTTCTATGAAACATTATTATTATTCAACTTCGTTATATTGCATTCACTTGATTATTATTAGTTTTAGGTTTGATAACACATCATTAATTTTTTAGCTTAGTTTAAATAAAAAGAAAAATCATGGCACTTGTACATATTTGTGTTACTTTTGTCATCGTGTAAATTGTATTCAACTATTTTTCAACAAGCTTTATGTGAAAAAAAGAACAAAGGATAGGGTCGCATAAGAACATGATTTAGTCCATAGAACTTTTTCACACTAAATCCAGTACAATCATATATAGGATGAAAGAACTTTAATCGATGAGTAATTTGATATCAGATTTGAATTATACTTCAGACACATTTCATGATTTCCTCCACCAAATATTCATTATATGATGACGATAATACCATAGCCTTTCGTATCACCTTTTAAGGGTGTGAGTGTGGGTGTGAATCTTCTTTTCACCCACACCCACACACCCACACCCACACCCACACTCACACCCACACTCACCCACACCCACAGCATCCTGTACATGTGAGTGTGTGTTCGTCTACTCTGTACGCCTATTGAAGATGTGTGAGGTGAGAGAGAAAAAGAAAAACGAAATAGGTCAAGAGAGGAATTTTTCTTTTTGTCTTCTCTCGTCAATAAGTCGTCATTCATGTTATCATTGATGATCCATGATAATATATACAATTAATGTGTAAAAAAATTAAGCTTCATCCACACATATACATTGAGATATTTGTGATGAAATATATCTCAATGTATGTGTATGTCGCGATTGAAGCTTAATTGAAATCGACGTCTAATTATTTTCCGACGAGAAAAAAATAATGAATATTTTCTCGCTCAAGAAAAAAAACAATTTTTGAGGGTATAAAAGTGAATGATTTCCAACGAAGAAATCATTCAATTATTTGAATTAAATAATAATTATTTTGTTTTATATTTTAGATTGGTTTCAACAATACGAAATTAAACAAATCAATACAGGGCAATACAATTAAAAAATGTAGGTATTAGTTTGAATTTTTTTTTCTTTTCTTTTTTTTTCTTTTGGATCATATTGGAGGTGGTAAGTCCTCCATTGATCTGTTTTATGTTTTGTTTTTAGTTTTAGTTCTTGAACAGTGAAGAAAGTGATATCAATGGAGTAAGTTAATTTATTCGTTTTCATTATATAACATTATTTTATTTTTTTTCTTTTCTTTTTAGTATTTAATATCAATCGCGTCATCGTCGTCAACATCAGACACGATGAGTAATTTTTTTTTGAGATGAGAATAAGGCGAGTCTCAGCAATGTGAGCGTTAGTGGGAAGGATGGATGAGCCATGTCCATTGAGATTAGACTCTGGTTATCTATCAGGCCTTCCGGGTAGGCCCTAAAAACCCGGCCAGGAACTATTTTGGTGTCTGTGGCACACGATTGGGCTTCCCCAGACTCATTGCCATATCTCTCGAGTGGATGGGATGTGAATGATATGAGTCTGTCCCGTGTGCGCATGAGTGTTACACTCGCCACGGCTCCACCAGGATGGTTCCTGGTCGCGCGCGCGAATAGAACAGACACTCATTTCATCAATTCAATGCGATTTATTTGAAACGAAAGGAACGCAAAAAAAAAATACTCCATCGTTTTGAGTCTATTCGATTGAAAAACGTTGAACACGATGATTGTAATGATCGACGACATAGAGATTGCCTTGTTGATCAAAGGACAAACCTCGGAGATAGTGAAACTGATTTGCTCCTTCTCCTTTACCATTTCCACCCACAATAACAGTGCCCTGTTTCTCTCCTTTAGGCCAACGCATCACTCGATGATTCGACGAGTCTGCCACATAGATGGTACCCAATGTATCCACAAACAGTCCGTCAGGATGTTTCAATTGTGTCAGAGCATTCCCTTCGCCTTGACCTCCAGCGACGACAATTCCTTCTTTTGCACCTTTATTCCATTTCATTACACGATAATTGTAGTTGTCTGACACGTAAACAGTATGTTGTTGATCGACAAAGATGTAGGTCGGAACGTCGAGTTGATTGAGACCAGTACCTTTGTCATTGCCACCAGCCACGATAGTTCCATTCTTGTCTCCTATTTGATATCGTTTTACCTCATGTTTGTCGGTGTCAGAGATGTAGAGATATCTCTGATCATCCATGGCCAATCCCCAACAACGGATGTTGTCGATGAGGATTTCTCCTTGAGTTGTACCACTACGACGAGACCATCGTACGACTCGTCGATTCTGCCGATCACAAATAATGAGACTATCCGTCTCTTTGTCAATCAATACATCGGTTGGTTCATTCAATTGATCCAATCGATTTCCTTGGCCATTACCACCAGCTACTACTTGTCCATTCGTATCACCCATCTTCCATTGGATGATACGATGATTGTCGTAGTCAGCGATGATCATCGTTTGATCATCATCAACGATGAGACCATAAGACCAGTAGAGTTGATTGGTAGCATTGCCTTGTCCATGACCTCCAGCAACAGTCACTCCCTTCTGGGCCCATCGGGCATCGGCTGGAATATTGAGAATTACTACAATGTACAAAAAAGAAAAGAAATCGTCGTTATCGAAGGGATCTCGTCTCTCGTGAGAGCAAGCGCTACAAATAAGACATTCATCTTTGAGAATGCTCATTCCACAGATAAAAATTCAGAAGTCTTTTCCTAGTTTTCTATGAGAAAAAAGGATTTGGTAACGATTCTTACATCTATGTTATTTCTAGTTCTTGCCAAGATCTTTTTGATCATAAAAATAATACCTGGAGATTGCTGTAAGGAGGTTCTCCAAGAAAGAGTAATACTAATTCCATGTAAGTTTTTGATAGAAAAACATAAGGATCTGAGGATTTTTTTCAGAATTGCAAGAATTCAGAATCTTTTTGGCAGAATGATCATTTATATGAACATCAGAGAAGATTCTATCTGTATCTTGTGAGAAGAATATCGAATTGTTGTACAACAAAATATCAAACCTAGTCGCTATGTTTTTTAGGAAACCCTAAGGATACATGATTTTCTGTATGATGAATGTAGATCTGTCGAAGAATCTTCTAAGTATTTGCATAGAGAATGCTGGTGAAATTTTATAAGGCTTTTGTTAAGTTATGTGAAGCTGTTTGAAGAACAACCGTGATGTACTCTGAGTAAGATCATGAGAAGGCTTGGATACAGGCGAAACTGAACAAAGTTGAGAGGATTCCACGCGAATCTATGTAATCTGAGAGGGGTTCTACTTTTGCAAATGCTGAAAAGATAGATGCCAATCCGAACGGAGCTCTCCAGTGACAAACAATGGGATCTATGGATTTTATGGGCTTTGAAAAGAAAGTGTTCTAAAATGCTATTTTTAACTTTTGATGAGCATCATCTTCAAACCATTGTATTAGGGTCCTCGAAGAGAATCTTGATGACTAAATAAGATACTCTGTCAAAATCTAAAAATCTAAAAATAATGAGTATCTTCTATGAGGATCATGCTATAATCCTTATGTAGTACTTGTTCTGAGAAGTCTTCTGTAAGCTCGCATGTTATGGATATGTTCAGGAGGATCTGAAGAGTAAGTATTTTTGAATGGTTGATATCAGAGATGGACAATTTCAACTCCAAAGTTGATGCTTTTTCTCATCAGAGTGAGAGTGGAGTTATATGGAGTAGGAGCGGGGTAGAATGGAGGTGCCTATCTTTGAATTTTATGAGAAAGTTTATAAAGCAATAAATTAATGTGCTACTAATTGATATCAATCGTAGATTTAATTAAGTTCAAAAACTTATGTGTATTTAAGAGTATTTTGGCAGAAGTTCAGCTTTGTAAAGTTCGACTGAAATTGAAGTTAAATCGGAGTTGGAGTAGGATTTTATAAAAAAGGAGTGGAGTGGTGTAGGGTTGGAGCGGAACACACTGCAGTTGAAATTGATGTGGAGTTTTAGAAAATAGGACTGGAGTTATGTGGAGTTCGAGCGGGACATAGTGTAGTTACCCATCTCTGCCTAGTACACAAATGTCGATCCTAATCAATATCTATGACGCCTTCTCTGGAATATTGGGAATTACTACAATGAACAAAAAAGAAAAGAAATCGTTGTTGTCGAAGAGATTCCATCTCTCGTGGGAGCAGGCGCTACAAATAAGACAGTCATCTTTCAGAATGCTCATTCCACAGATAAAAATTCAGAAGTCTTTTCCTAGTTTCTTATGAGAAAAAAAGGATTTACTAACGATTCTTACATCTATGTTACTTCTAGTTCTTGCCAAGATCTTTTCGACCCTAAAGATAATACCTGGAGATTGCTGTAAGGAGATCTGTCCGATAAAGAATAATGCTAATTCCATGTAAGCTTTTGATAGAATAACATAGAGGTCTGAGAGTGTTATTCGAAATTACGAGAATGCAGAATCTTTTTGTCGGATGATCATTTACATGAATATCAGACAAGAAGAACTATGTAAAACTGCTAAACTGAGAAAATCTTGAGAAGATTCTATTTGTATCTTGTTAGGAAGATGTCAAATCTAATCCCTGTTGTTGGAGAGCTTTGAGGATGCTTTTCACGTCATAGGACAATTCAGACGGATCTATAGAATTTGCTCTTATATATAAAGAAGGATGCTTATCTGTTTGTCTGTTCTTTATGCATTTCCACACTGTACGAGCGAATGCAATCAAACTTTCCAGGAATTCTCCTCGCATCTAGGAGAAGTTTAACACCTAGTTTTTTCAAAAAGAATTGGTCCTTCGCCCGGAAAAAGCATGTCTATGTTGCTGACCAATCTGATTGCAATATTCGGTACTATGAAAGTACTATTGACCAGTACTTTGTGAACACACAGAAAACATGGAACCACAGGTTTTCGAGGGCGATAAGTTCGAATTAGGGATCCAATCACCTGAAAATCTTATTGGTTGGCCAGAAACCAATCGGAATCGTGTTTTTGGGGAAACGAATATCAAGGATGACCCATGTCATACACAAATTCAACTTTTGGGGAAGTTGATCCCTGGAGATCGTGTGAGGCGGGAATTTCGAATAAATAGCCTATAACGCTCAAAATTTGTACGCCATAGATATCGACTCGTTAGATTTTTAAAGGATCTGTCCCACAAAAATCTTTCTGTCTGTCTTTCTTTGCAATCAAGTGGAATTCAGTGTGATTTCAGTACTACAAAATGTGACGTTCTAGATCAATTAGATGTGTCATTGTGCTTAGTTTCGATCAAAGCGGATTTTTCTTGCGACACTGTCGAAGAATCGATTGTCCACGTGAGCTCTTCACTAGAAACATAACTATACAGCTCTGTAACAGGGAATGTGATCAAGTGCGACCGGGGTCAGTGAGGATCGGGGGTCGATCGAGATGGGTATATGCTCTTATAAATGCTTGGTCAAGATAAAAAGTCACTAGAACTCATAAGTTTCATCAAGTTCTTCTTGATCTAGATGTGTAAGGACGAAGAATCCTTCACTTCTGATCAATTTCTCAATGCCAGTATTTCATATCCGCCGAGAGCGAGAGTAGCCATGGTTGGGACTTCAAATACGTCCAAGAACCATAACCAGGACCGGAACAAAAAATAGGATTTTATGCGTGTCTACTCCCTACTGATTAGGTTTTCTGACATGTTCTCGAGTGCAATAGGAGTTTTGCTTGCATATATTAAGAGTGAACTTTTCCGAGCAACGCCAAGTACTTCCGCTAATGACTTATAATTTTGAAATGCTGAGAAGAGAAATACTAATCCAATCGAAGCTCTCCATAGGATAAAATATGGATATGGAGATTTTGTACGTAATTTAGAACGTGTGGATCTTAATTGGATAGTCAGAATTAGGGGTGGACCATTAACATTAATCTTAAATTAATGTTAATATTTTTCATTAACATTAATATTAATGTTCATGTTTTTCATTAATCATTAATATTAACGGTTAATGTTTTCCTTTAAAAACTTAATTCATTAATATTAATGATTAATGTTTTCTTGAAAAAACTTAATTCATTAATATTAATGTTAATGTTTTCATTAATATTAATGAATTAATGTTCTCATTAAACATTAATTCATTAATATTAATGACTTAATGTTAATGAATTAATGTTCTCATTAAACATTAATCGCCAATATTAATGAATTAATGTTCCCATTAAACATTAATTGCCAATATTAATGACTTAATATTAATGAATTAATGTTTAATGAGAACATTAATTCATTAATATTAAGTCATTAATATTAATGAAAACATTAACATTAATATTAATGAATTAAGTTTTTTCAAGAAAACATTAATCATTAATATTAATGATTAATGAAAACATTAACATTAATATTAATGATTAATGAAAAAACATTAACATTAATATTAATGTTAATGTTTTCATTAATCATTAATATTAATGAATTAAGTTTTTAGAGGAAAACATTAACCATTAATATTAATGATTAATGAAAAACATTAACATTAATATTAATGGTTAATGAAATACATTAATTAATGTCATTAATTAAGTCCCGTTAAATTAAATGGTCCACCCCTAGTCAGAATTTGTTTTTGATAGATGCATAATTGAATTCTTTACAAACTTGTATTTACCTTCATTTAAAACAACATGGAAATACGAAAAAAAAACATTTTAACATGTAAATAAACGATTGGATTATTAAAATGTACTTTTTACAAATTTTAAGTTCTTGGAATCGAACAAAAACAAACTCATAAAAATGTGTTCTTTTTTCAATTTTAATATCTCCATCATAAAATTTATGTTCATATTTGCTTCTCTGATAGGAAAATTTTATCTAGAACGTGTTGTAAAATTTTTCTTACGACTCATTGCAAAAAAGAAGTTAGCAAATCATACGACTATCTCAACTTTGATGCATAATCTATTTATTCGTCTCTTTCTGAATCTGTTATATCACTATTCGATTTGTTTCTTTTTATGACAACGCTGAACTTTAAAACATTCAATCATATATTGTCTCTTCTTCTGTCATTTTTGATAATTCTCAAATGAATCAACAACAGATTCTTAATATGATAAGAATAAAAGAAAACAAAGCATCTTGGAAGTTTTTATGATCGCACAAGTATGAGAAACATGAAACGAAAAAAAAATATATAGCGATAACTATGCTATATCGCAAGTAGATTAGAATCAAATTTAAACTCAAACAAATAGATGATAGAAATAGGCATCAATTCGTACACCTTAAAGGGTATCCAATTTTTCTATGATTGTTAAAAAATGACTTGTCATTCTGCTGAAATCAATGAGAGCAGTCGATAAATAATAATTTTCACATTAGGTGTGTTCTTATAAACACAAGTAATTGAATTACAGATTCTTCGTCTAAATGAGTTGAATTGCTTCACAGAGAATAAGAAAAAACGAATGATTGTTCAATATAATAACAGTTGTTCAAAAAAATACGCATAAAAATATGTTTCTTAGGTAATATTTCTACGTTAGTATGAGTTCTAGCTTTTCAACATGGGATGATGGTCGTGAAGTTTGCGCTGAAAAAGAGTAAAAATGCGTTAATCTATAAAAATTTTTCTCTATTTTAACAGGTGAAAGATATTGTTAGAATGATGTTTTAATGGAACTTTATCGCATTTTTTTTGAAGAGTCGACTTTGACTGAGTTGTTACTATCTTGTAACCAATGACTTATTACTTTGATATTGATCTGTAAGAACGTATATCAAATTGAAAAAATTTTTAAATTTTAAATTTTATTTACATTCATACAGGTCAATATCAAAGTAACAAGTCATTTGTTACAAAATGATAACAAGACTGAATTCTTCAAAGAAGTCATCTAAATGGTACTACAAGCAATCCAGATCTATGGAACATCTGATTGTTCTGTCTAGGCAAACATTAAATTCAAAGATCGAACGTTTAATAATATGTAAAAATATACGATCAATAGCCTTTCACCTTTCAAGAAGCTGATCTAACTACTGCACATTTTCGAAAGTAACATATATACCGTATAAAGATTATTTCATAGATTTCGGACCATTTTGCTTCTTTTTGTATTTTCCAAATATAGGAAGTTGGACAGACATAGAAAAATATATTTATAACATATGACCTATCATCCGAAGTTGATTATGCTCAGTTGGCATCATTATAAAGACTGTGCGTTATTAGACAACATGCTAAAATGTTTCGATCAAATTCTTTTGTTAGAATGAGAAAAGTGTTAAGCGCACACTCACTGTGACTCATTTTTATTCCTATGTTCTTATGAAGTCTAAAGCTAGAAAAAAAGGTTTAGATTTTGTTTTTTTAAATGGTCAAGATAACAATATGTGTAATGAAAAAGAATGGGGAGCAAATTTGATAAGATTATTTTAATATTTTTACTAATAATGTAACCTCTTCATACAAAATTTTAAAGAGAAAAAAAATCGTAAAAATATTTTCGAACATCTAGATTTTTGTTAAAAATTTTTTGATGGGTTCTGATTCTCAATGGACTGTATTGCTTGATAGGGAACAATCATATGCTGTTAGTGTTAGCTGTTCGAATTTGAATTTAGATGAATTCTTCTAAGAAGTGATGTAAACTCTACTTCAAGTTACCGTAAATCTCAGGAATAGAATTTTTCTCTCGAGGTCAATCTGCAATTGAAAAAGACAACGTTGAATAACATGCAAAAATAGACAGTGAAAATGATTCTACCATTAGGAAGATCATCAAACAAGTATTTGTCAAATATCCGACGTTGTACATACATAAATATATATTAGTAACATAGGTACTCTCATATAAAAATGACTCTATTGAATTGAGATCATTTTTTTGAGAACGTGCGTTATGTCTCCTCATGAATTCTAATGTTAAAATAGCTTGTGTCCTGGTTGTTTGTTTCCACATGTTTAAAATGAAAAATATGTATTATGAAAAAAATGAAAATTAGATAAAACTATGTGAATATTTTCTTTGTTAATATTGTATCTGTTTAACAATGATATCAATTGAATACAATAAATTTTTAATAACAATTTCGATGTTAGATTTAAAAAAATATATCTTTGCTATTTGCTCAAATTGATATGTATAGTCAACGAATAGAAAAAAAAAGACTTCCGAAACGTATGAAATATATATAATTGAAATTAATTTTACTTTTCTTTCGACAATAAATAGATAGATGAAAAGCTGACATTATTGATAACATCGTTTGATCGCTTCATATGTGTCTACAATTTTGATGAAAACACTACCAATCTAAAGACGAACTCGTATTCAGTCATTCGCTTTCGGTTACTGATCTAATTACTGTCTACTGCAACTCAAGAGAAAAGAAAAGAAATATATTGCAGTAGATACATAAATGATTGAGTCATTAAAAAATAAACTTCGTAGAAATGTGCAATAGCCGATATACTCCACTGTTCTAAAGACATGACGATTAAAAGAACACTGTCATGTGAGATCGAAGTAAAACTAACTCATAAAACAGTCGTTATTTTTTTGTACTTTAATGTCTCAATCATAAAATTTATATTTTTAAGAGCTTCTTCTCTGATGTTATAGAAGAGAAGAAAAAATAAAACAAAATATTCTCTATTTGAATACATAATGTGTATTGATTCTTCTCATCTTTGAGCGAAATCAGTAAATGTAGACACAGAACCACAACGATTTCTCCTTTATTATGATCAATACAAAAGTACTTAGTTATTAATAGAGAAGGTTCATTTACTCTTACATAATACAATAGATTCTGTTTAATTAACATGGTTTCGTCGTTTGCAAGGTGATGATAAGAAAGAACATAATTAATTTTCTGTTGTATGGCTATTACACATCCGACTTGTCTTTTTTTCTTCTGTGATCATAGAATCTTCAAAAATTAGAAAAGATTATTCATGTAGAGATGGAAATACAATAATTTTATTCTTAAATAAATCAGTAACAGATCCTTCTTGGGATAAGAATAACAAAATAAAAAACATTTGAAAAAATTTCTATGATTGCACACATCGCTATTAGAAATAAGTAAATGACAAACATAATGATATTGCATCAAAGTAAGAGATCAACTCGAATATTATGTTTTGGTTTGCTTGTTTCAAAGTTCCTCTTTTCGAAAAACAAACAAAATGACCTTTGACTAAAGAAAAACTTTTATTAAAAATTTAGCTTTTTCCAAACGAAAGTTCTCAGCTTTCACGAGGATTATTTTTTGTCTTAGTGTATATATTAGTATGCTAACTTTATTTCTTTTGTTGAAGGAATATTTCTCATGTAAGAAAACGAAAAACATCTGATTTTAATCTTTTTTTTTAAACTAAAATCTCGATTAACATGGTACTATTATGTAATTGAATGGCTACAATATAAAAATTGATTCTTTTTAACTTTGAAGATAGATTTTATCTGATTTGAATCGTTTTTGAACAATTAAAAAAACAGCAAAAGTTTCAATGGATAAAACTATAACAATATATTGGAAAACAATAAAATCAGTGGAAATCTAGCTTTAAAGTCGAAAAGATCAAGTTTCAATATTTTCATCGATTTTCACTTCATAAAAATAATCACTTTTATTTTGCGTTTTCGTCAAAATTTCTTACATGGGTTTTGCAGCTCGAGGCTGGAAGACAGATATTTGAATAAATGATCGAAGTGATTATGATCATGATATTCCAACGTTTAGAAATACTTTGTTTTTTTTTGTGAAACAAATATACTTTTATTAGTGTGCTTCTAAGTTGGATCAGACAGAACAATCAAAAAGAGGTCTGTTATGGGCTGAGTTCGTTGAATGCCAATCTCGGACATACGATCGACAACAAAACTGAGTATTATAAATGCACTAAAATTGCTCTAGCCCTCAGTAAGAACGAGATATAAAATTGAAATTTTTTTTGTTATTTTTAACTAGGTACTCTCGTCAATATGATTCCTGATTTTAACAGTCATGTTTTTTCTCATTTTTCTTCTCTCTATTGTATTATGTTTCGAAGAAAGAAACATTATCTAGATATTTCTAGAAACAAATTATTACATCAGTTATCAAGTATAATTACTATTATTAGATTACTGGTTGTAAAAATATTTTGTACGACTCGAAATGAAAATCTTTTTTTTTTTCGTTTTTAATAATCGAAACCATTAGTCTCCAGTGATCAAAATAAAGATCCTACGTTTCAATGAACCTCAAGAGACTAATTTGTTTGAACGTGGCAAAAACCTGGTAATATTTGAGTGTGGATATGGATGAAGACTAGGCTGCCACATTCATATTCACATTCACATCCAGCCACACCGTAGACGAGGATTTGAAAAAGACAACAGAAAGATGGGTGTGGGTGACTAGGGTGGGTATGTAAGTGTGAGTTGTGGGTGTGAGTGCGACATGGGTGTATGTGTGGTTGCTCTCAGCGTTTGTTTTTGGATGAGTGTCTGGGTGTGAGTGTGTATGTGGGTAAAGAGAAGACGATTGTCAAAACCTGCACTACTCTACAGCCAAGCGCACACATCAACCACACTCTCACCCTATTTCCTGATTTGGCATGGGTGGAAAAGTGTGCCATTGTGATGAAACATCAATTACTTTGCCTTCGTTGGATAATTTTTCTATTAGTCTCTCTAGAACCGTTGAGACATGTTTTATCAAATGAATTACGAAATAAAAGGTCCATTCAAACAAATAAAATTATGCGAAGAAGTTTTTGATAGTCGTTCATATGATTGCGTCTCAAGATAGACGTCTAAGAAAAGTCAAATCTATAATTTTGTAGCGCAAATTTCGCTCTATGATTTGAAATATTTTTCGATCTTGTAATTAGATTGAGATCTATCAAAAACAACTTCATCACACTCGTTCAATGTTATTGAAGAGGAAAAGTGAATGAATATTTTGTTTTAAAAAACCTTACATTCAGTTCGTTCGTGAGAACTTGCGATAGATACAACATAGAAAGCTGAAATTTGGAATTTATCGGCATTAAGAGCTGTGTTTTCGTTTTCGATAAGAACAAAGTGGATGAATTCTTTGCAGATTATGACTTGGTTTAACAACATCTGATTCCCTCATTGATAGTCTCTTAACACTATGAGTACTTAGCATCACTGACATCTATGAGTCATCTTCATTTCTCTCGGTAAAGTTCGATATTTGCAGCTCTTACCTTTTTGTAGTGGTCCATATGCTTCCTCAAGCATCACCTGCCAACGTGGTTGCTCAGAGAAAGTCAATTGAATCAAGATTCCGTCATTTTGTAACAATTGCAGTTCCTTCTTATCATCGTCTGTCACTTGACTATTATAAAACTTCAAATGAGTCAAAGTATTGCGTTCTTTCGAAGCGTGAAGAAGTGCTTCTATGAGTTTACGTGAGATAACTGATGTAGATATACAGAGGCGTGAAATAAATTTATCATTCCTCAATGATTTAATTAAATGAACTTCTTTCTGATCCGATGGTTGTATATCTTGAACGTGCAGACTGAGAGATTTGATTGACTTGCAGCCTCTCAATGTGTCCAGAAGATCAATAACGAAAGTTTCATCCTCGAAACCAATGTGATCCATTAGATCGACTTCAACAAGTGTTTTATTTGCCTTCAACATTTTACAGAAATGAGTTAATGTTGAGGGCATGCACAGTGAATGAGTCAGCTTTAGTTGATATAGTGTGTTTGTTTTCAAAGTAAATATAGCATCGAGAAGATCAATATTGTTGGAATACTCCACAATCAATCCTGTGACTATTCCATTTACCTCAAGGCACCGCCGAAGATCACGTTCATACCCGAGAAAGTCACACGCAGAGAAATCCAATTTTCGACGTGTCTTGTTTTGCAACAGAAGTCGAAAGAGCATCGACGTATTTTCATCTTGATTAGTATCGCCGAATCGAACTTTGAATGATTCGTTATTGAACTCTGTGGCCATATATTCGCAGGCATACTTTAAGCTTCCGATAGTATTACGAACGCCAACACCGATCATGTGCAGACAACAAACCGAAGACCGATTAATGACAATATCAAGCAATGTGTCGAGATCATTTTCAGAGAATGAACACTCTCGAAATATCAGCTTCACAACATTGAAACCTTTTGTGAGAGCTTTACATAACATCTTGACGTTCTTGTTGGTCATTTTCACCTGAGTCACAACAGCTTCTTTGGTTTTCTCATCGAATTTACCTCCCATGGCTTCAAATTGGTCCATATGTTCACGCATTTTCTTATTGTAACCTATGTCATCATAGTGTTCGAGGCACACCCAACGAACATGGCCATCAACAGTAACTGTGCGGTACAAGTTACCAAGACTACGTTTATTATCGATAAGTTCCAAGTATGTGTGAAGTTCTCTTAGTTCAGCACCCTGAAGTGGAGCCCCTTGTGTATTCTCAAGCCGAAGTACCGAAGAAGCTGCTTGGTTTCGTTCGTTGTCAAATTTATCGATTAAGTTATTTACTAATTGTAATTGCTGTTCCACTGCTTCATAGGACCCAGATACCTTTAATTGTGAAGGTAGAGCACTGCCAACCGCCGTTGCCACATTTCCCAGTTGTGGAATGACAAAACCTCCGGTCCTGAGCACGAATTGAACAATGTTTAAAGTTGTTCGTAAATACGGTCCATATTTCATGATAAAATCCCTCGACTTTTTGATTGAATAACCATCATGTGGAGCGACATGCATCTTACTTGGGTTATTTGAACATTCGCATAGAAAAAAGAGTTTGTAATGAAGATGAAACCAGTTCTGTACGTTGTTCATCAATGCCAACTCGCAGTGCTTTGCCGATAAAATAAAAAAGTAACGAGGTGTAGTAAATTCGTGCAACTCATACATCTGCGTCATCACCTGCTTAATCCGACGCAACATTTCTTGTGTATTGGCGTCGATACGATCAATCGTGGCTTCTATACGGTCTATTTTGCCTTCAAACCGATCTTGCCAGCCATGAGTATCCCGATTTGAAGGTGCTATAGGCTCTAGAGCTTCAATAACTTGACCAACGCGCGCAACAATACGCAACGGTGTGAGTTTATTGCCACGTTCATCACGAACGAATTTTAGTTGTCTGTTGCCAATACATAATATGCTCACAGACGGAAATTGCGCTTGTACATCTTCTAGAAACAGGTACTCGACCCCATCAACCATATCAGTTTCTATCTCAACAGTCCGATCAGGACCCTCGACTGTTTGACTTCTCCCATGATGAGTACTTTGTGCCATGAAATATGTGTTCAGTAAAAAAACTTTTCGATCAAGTTTTGTCAAATTATGTTCTAAAATATTAAAATAAGAGAGCACAATGATGTTAGCATGCAATCTGATATAGATTGAGATCATTTCTAGTTATACTTGTACTCCCTTTTACAGATATATTCACCATTTTCAATCGCTGCTTTCCCCTTTTTTTCGAAGAAATTTGCATAGGTACTAGCAATCGTACGTATTTTTCATTATTCCAGGGGCAGCAGATTCCACTTGAACACAAATCTCAACAACAATTAACTCGCTTATTCCATTCGTATTGGTTGTCTGAATCTTAAAAACACTAATTTCTGCGGAATCCTTCGTCACTTCATCTATTCTCTTTATCCACAATACCCAATTCAGGATCCCATCAATTGATTTTGATCGGCATCATGGAAGTCGCCGAGCTATTTTGACTTTGCGCTTTTTCAATCTCATAGGTAATAATTATCTTCTGATGGAGTCAATAGATAATGTATTGCAGAGTCCTCCTCACGAGTGGAATTGTGAGAGCCCAGTCTTCAAACAGTGGCTTCATTCAATACGAATGCTCCTTTAGTAAACATAATCAGTAAGCAGTCGAAATCGCATTCAATTCCATCGTGAGAAAAGCAATCTATTTTGATGAGTATGGATGTGGGTGAAGACAAAGCCCGATCATCCACACGTCAAGCCATACTCGATCGCGATTAATCTTCTGAAGCTTCGAGCTTTTTCTTGTACCAACCTTTTGGTGATAGGAATATTTCGGACGTTAACGAGAGAAGGGTGTGGATGGGGATGGGTGAGTGTGTAGGATTACTAAAGAAAAGACGCACACACACACCCTTTCGCTGTCACCCGAAAACATTGATCGGTATTCTGAAGATTCTCACAAAGATGTGAGACAATCATCAATGCTGTAACGATTTCTATTCCTCAAAAATATTTCTCTGTGCGGAGGGGTGGAATATGCGGATGTCGATGGATGAGTGTGAATGCTGTATGGCGGTGTATCGGAAGATGTAAGTGTGGGTGTGAAAGTGTGGCGGTGTTCGTTTGGAGTGTAGTGCGTGTGGTGTTCTGATGTGTGAGTGTGGAGGTAGGAGTGAGTTGGTTTGGGTGTGCCTGTAGGTTTGGAAAAGCGCTTTTCTGCGCACTCATCTTTACATGACACTCAGAATTGCTCGTCTGAAGCTTTTTGCTTTTACTCTCACCCACTCCTATGAGATCTGAAAGTGCTCGCCATCATCCAGAGAAATGGATCAGTATCCTGAACCGCTTTCCTGATTTGCTGACGCCTGGATCCATTACCCGAAAAATGTTGCTCTCGCTTGTAAGTATTTTTCTTGATGAAAAATCTCTCTTTTACACATACAGACATTCATCGAAGGGTGAAGCTTCTAGACGCAGCGCACACCTAAGACAGCGGTTGAACATTTTCTTTCTCATCCTCTCGCAAATCATTCTGTGCTTTAAAGTTTTTCGTGGTCACTCAGAGACATTGGTTGGCAGTCTGAAGCCTTGTATGGTTACATCAAGACATGGCTGACTTCACAAGCTTTTTTATTTTCGTCTCATCAATGCCTGTAAGATTGAAAACTATTCCTAGTCTCCATAGACGGCGAAGCCCTTAGGTCTGAGGAGGCTCAGATATTTAAAACAAATTTACAGATCTCATAGTAATCTCATGTTTGATTAGAGAACGCGGTTTGAAAAAAATCGATGTTTGGTTTTCCTCTGAACATAAGATGTGGGTGTGGGTGTTCACCTACGCTCACATATGCATATGCATCTCACATCCCACAACCGCACTGATTTTCATTTCATTCTATAAATCGAACAGTTGTCTCAGTCAATGACTTCGCCAACGCAATTTCTTCGCACATCTACATTAACATAACAGTATCAAGTTTTTATAAATAATTAAAATTCTTCTAAGAAGAAGACAATGCATTTTGTCGATCCTCTGATAGGATGATATCAAGTAGACGTTTTTTTTCCACAGTTATTCTAGACTAAATTATCAAAACCAAATATCAACTGAAATAAATAATACACAGTGCAAAATTCATTAAAAACCTATCGAGACTTATTTTCTCTTCAATGAAACATCAAATCGATTTAAATTCTTAATGTTTTGTTTGAAATCACAAAGCCGACATTTGCAGAATCCAAGAACATTTGATCTTGATGGAAAACATCGAAAGAAAAAACCAAAAAGGAAAAGATTGAAAAATAAAGATACTGTAAAGAAACAAGTCGTTAAATGCGAACATATTTTCTATGAAACTAAGAACTGAAGTGGCTTCTCCTAGACAATCATTCAGGTACAAACTCTTTCAACTGTAATTTGGTATTTCGGGTAGACGATTTCCTGAAAACTAAGTTTATATAAAAAGACTCTTGTTCGATCGATCAACATCATTCTTGGAAAAAAAAATTCTACTTCACTATCGCCTTCTATTTATGTTTTTTCTCGATATGAAGTCGTAAAAGATCTAGAAGATTTACTTATTATCAACAAAATGGATTCGTTCCCTGTTTTGACCTTTTTCTTTTCATTAATCTCCTTTTGGTATTTTCTTGCGTGAAAATTTTCTCGTTTCTACATTTTCTCAATCAATCTCGAAAAATAGCTGCAGAGCGAACAAAAAAAGTTTTTTGCATGAATAACAACGCTTCTGAACTTAAAAGCCATAAACAAGGTACCACCATTGGATCGATCAAAAAAAAAACTTCTATTAGACGTACATTTTAAAATATTTTCTCGGTCAATTTTTGAAGCCACAAAAAAATTGTTATCGAGGCAGATATGAACAAACTCGAACAAGAGAATTTTCGCACTTCCACCGAAACCCAAAGTTAAGATGTTATTGAATCAAGGTTGTAAAATTCTATGTAGGACTATATTTAATGCCGTCAACGTCAAAAAAAGATCTGAAGATAAAGTGAAGAGTTAAGTTGCGATAATGCATAGGGCACTTTTCTTTATTGAAAGATTTCTCCTCAACAAAAAGAATGTTAAATTTTGATTTGTTGTGTTTATCTTGTCTAAAATTTACTTTTCGAAACAAATTAATTCAATTTTCTATTATTGAGAAAAATCTACAATGATTTCCACTGATGCTTGGATCACAGATTGGACAAAAATCTTGTTTACTCTGACTAAGGGTTTGAACTACACACATTTTTATCAATCTGTTAAGAGACAACATATAAACCATTGATTATGAATATTGAAAATGTGATAGTGTTTTTCCAAGAAATACGAGATCTGAAATATATGATTTTAATTCACAGATGCACAATCGAGAATTTTACGAAGAATGATGAGACACATTGTTTAAATAAAGGTGAGCTATTTCTTATCTTGTATTCTTTATCAGAACGAATAATTTTTGTCGAGTAAAAGAGTGAATATCGGATCAAATACATTTCACTTTCCAACATGATGTTCTTATCTTATTGAATAAGTTTAGACAGTTAAAACATTAAAGAAAAAGAAATTAACTTTTGCTTCAGAAGTTTTAGAGAGCTAGAACTTTTACGATAGACTACTGGGTTAATTAGTAGAAACATAGTATTAAAATTATTTACACACCGATTTTCTTTGTGTAAAAAAACCTGTAGGTACGAAAGTGAATCATTTTTATGTCGTCAAAATGGAAATAACTATATTAAGATTGTAGTCCATAGTCGATTTAGTATCTTCATGTAGTTTTTGTTTCTCAATTAAAACAGAACATGAACGGAGTTGGACATTTGGTGATTGTCGAAAAAATATATTGTCACATCGTTAAGATTCGTCTTTCAAGAAAGCAAAACACCACATGAAGATGATCTACAATCCCAACATAATTATTTTCCATTTGGTGATATCAACAAGTTTTTTCCGCTATAGGCTTTTGGATACCAGAAAAAAGTGCATAAATAAACTTTTGTGCTGTGCAATGAGTATTGACCTAAAAGTCTACCTTGAAAGTTTCAACTCTCTAAAATTTCTCAGATAAAATTTTATTTTAGTTTTTCTAATAATGCACTTGAGTATTTCAATCATATAATCGACCAAGAAAGAATATCCTTATCGTATGTTCCTGAAAAGGAAGTATATCTTAAATTCGCTCGAAAATGACATTCGTTAAAAACAAAAAATCTTTTCGACGTCATCTGCAAATATCGATTGAATTTCTCACTTTGAAATTTCTTCATTTTCTTACTTTGAATGAATAGATGTACTGTTGTATTCAGCAGTCTTATTTCGATTGTTTTGCGTTTCTCAAAAAAACAGAAATTTAATGAGTGATAAGAATTATTTACAAAAAAGCACATGATAAGTTGAGAAAGGAAAGAACACAACTTTATCAAATAGATGATTACATGCAAGTTTCATGTTGATGTTTGTCAAATATTTATTTATTACGTCGGAGACGTGAGTCGAAGGAAAAGAAAATGTGTTATCCTCTTATCAAATAGAGAAAACATAAGAGTATTGTTGTAGGTAGTCAACATGACAAAAACAAATAGTGAAGTTCTCATTCTTTTTCATGTAAAATTAGCTTCTCGAAAAACTATCCTAGTTTCGTTTTTTTGTCTTATATTTCAATAAAAAGTAATAGATTCATTATTGTTGACAGATAAGTTGTTTGGATGTAAGTATGAAGAGAAAGCCTAAACCGATATCTATACATTCACTGCCACACCAATACTCTTGTACAAAATGAAATCTTCTGTTATTTATGCCTAACTTATGATTATTGAGATACAATTTATTTTATATGATTTCATCTCTTGTCATATCTTCATTATTTTTTTACTTAATGTATTGTACGATAAGCTAGTTGAGTCTTCCGATTTTTAGAATCATTTTTGATCAATTGAAATTCCATGCTTTTCATATATATCTTTCAATGCTTACACATCAATCAAACAATTATTCCAATGTTAGAAATTATACAAAAGTCAAAGAAGAATTATGACTAAAAAAATTAAATTTATTTTCTAAATCATTCTCATTCATTAATAAAAGTATGTATACCAAAACCTAAGCATTGAGATGTAAATAAAAGCAAAATGAAAATCTGACGAACACGTTGAAAAACATCGAAAAAATAATGCAATTGGTGACATCCAAACTATAAATAAAAACAAAATCATCTATTTTAAACTACGTGTTTGAGATCATTTGAAAATAAACAAACATATCAGTTAAAGAAAAAATTTGTCATAGAAATGGAGGGTGTGGGTGGGTGTGGGGGTGGGTGTGGGTGTAGGTATTAATCTTCTCTTCATTAATACCTACCCGCACGCACACGCACACCCCACACCCACACCCACACCCACACCCACCCACACCCCACACCCACACCCCACCCACACCCACACCCACACCCCACACCCACACCCCACACCCACACCCACACCCACACACCCACACCCCACCCACACCCACCCACACCCACACCCTCAAGTGTGATAAATTTAGTCTTCCTGATATGGTTCAGCATTACTACAAGAAGAAAATAAAAAACGAGGGTGATGACGATTGAAATTCAGGGGCAGCGAGGCCTGTTACATTCAGCGTTTTCTCGTGTGTACATAAGACAGATTCGATGTTTCTTCTCGTCTAACTGGCTTAGAACATCTACCCAGATAGCAGAAGATACACGATTTGAATCCCACATAGAGTTACTTTCATTTATTTTGTTGTTACTCAGACTCGATTCTTATCTCTAAACGAGTCATAATATCATACTCTATCAACAGCCTTTATTATCAACTCCGAACTCGTGCTCTGCGAATTGCATTTGTGACATGTTTTTGCATTCTGCAGTTATAGACGAGGAGAGTAACCTAATAATGGTGATTCACGTCTAGTTTCTCGACAGGCATTTGAGACACCTAGGATAACCTTGAACATTCTTCTTGAAATTTTAGTAGTTCTTTTGAATTGAAACTATGAATAACATTCGACCTTTTACGAATACCTTATGTGATCACGAACAATTTCTGGTGACATATTTATCTAAACGAGATTTCAACGTTTTGCTTTGATTTTCGTCGGCTGTTATGTGAGCCTAAATATTCATTTGAACGTCTACTCGAATCGTTTTCTTTTAAATCGGTAGAATACAAAAACTTGAGGAACATGTTGCGTAATAAAAGAATTGTGATAGTAAAATCGGCGAAAAAGCACGAATGTTTGGTTTGTCAGCGATATGACTCAAAAAGATAAACAGTTAGCATATCTTTTTCTACATCACACACAATTGAATGTCCTCATATTTAAGTAGTTTGCTGTCGTGTCCGTCATATATCAGAGTCGGTTTAGTTCCTTCATCAACATGGCAGCAAACACCACTCCTGTTCTACTTTCAAACCCAGAAATTATAGACTTATTCTATGCTGCATTTGCATTCTACGATCTACCAGAATGGACGTTGGTGACAATGCCAAGAAAAGTAAACACAAAAAGAAATAAAATCAAACGACATATATCCAATGGCTGGCATTTCAGAAGACATTCAAGCAAAGCTTTGTAAGTATAATGATTTCCAAAATTGTATCCACATTCATTCGTTACAAACCATAGTTTTCCATGCCAAAAATGTTTGAAGATAACAAAAGAGAACGACAATCGCTTTTGGGTTTCCCAATACGGTACCGTTCTTTTTCGAACTCGCTTTGACGAATATACAGACGGATATGGTGACTTGTGTGGAGAGGGTCTAATTCAAATGAAAATCTACACTCAAGGATGCGATAAATGTCCAATATACACGGCCGCTCAGTTCAGCTACGAACAGTGGTGTGAAGCTTTCTATTGGCTATACCTATGGATTCTGGAAGAGTTCTACGGTTGTCCGTTTCCAGGCTTACATAGAAACTGGCGCTCGCGACAGACTAGACCACACCGAACAGGCCTCTGTGAAGCAAATCGAGATGGTTGGTGCAAATATTGTAATGAATAACACTGCTCTGCTTCCTAAGAATAGGATCTTACGAATCAGTATTCCGAAATCGATCATAATCTATTATTCTGAATTTGCTCTGAAATCGAGATAATCTAAAATAAATGATGCTAAAAGAATAAAGTCGATGCTATGGTTTGACTATTGTCTCCCTCACAAAATATCTTCTCTTTTGTTTATTATCAGAGCATTCACATGTGAATACAGTGAATGCAGAGTGAATCTGTTATGATTTTTTATGTTGATAACAAACAGTCTGTCACCGAATAATGTAATCCAATAGGTCAATACTA
>CAJNOL010002564.1:0-10785 GCA_905250125.1 Rotaria sordida | reverse complement strand
AACAAACAGTCTGTCACCGAATAATGTAATCCAATAGGTCAATACTAAACTACTCTTCTATTTTCCAAATGGTCCTTATATACATGTCAACAAGCTAGAAAAAGGCCAAGGTGTGGGTGTGGGTGTGAATGTGGGTCTCCGTCTTCACTCCATCCGCATCTACACTCACATACCTCCATCAAAGCATTAATTTATCTAAATAATTGTAATGGTCGAAGTCTCATGCAAATATTCTTTTTTTCAACTTAACATCTCTTTATTAATTTGTAATCTTTTGAACATTTATTTTGTACATAACATCTTTGATGATAATAATAATATGGATTCAGAAGAAGTTGAAAAGCATTCTTTTCTTCTTTGTCTCAAAACAAGATTATCATTCAATTGAGACAAACATTACTATCAATTCTAGACTTATTATTCTATTCATATTTAAGAGAACGTCCATGAGCGCACTGAGTATTTGAAGCACTCGATAAAAATTTTGTTTTCAATTTTTTTTACTCATTCAACACATCAATGTCTAAAACCACTAACCCTAGAATTTTAGGTTCTAATACCCTTCCTATGAAAACTTAGCCAATACCGACTTTTAGCACTATCATATCTTTTTGGGAAAAAACAAGAAAAAATACCCTATAAAAGATGTAATAGCTTGCGTTTCGGGGTGGGTGTGGGTATGGGTGTGGGTATGGGTGTGGGTGGGTGTGGGTGTGGGTGTGGGTGGGTGTGGGTGAAAGTGTGGGTGGATGTGGGTGTGTGGGTATAGGTGTAGGTGTGGGTGGGTGTGTGGTTGTGACTGTGAAGAAACTGCAAACTACCACTCACACATCCACATCCAACCGCGCATCCATACCCACCCACACACCCACATCCAACCGCGCATCCACACCCACTCACGCACCTACACCACTCTCAGACACACCTACACCCACCAGTCACACCCACCTACCCACACCCCACACCTACATCCACCCATACCCACACCAACATACCGACACCCCCCCCCCACGCTACACCCACACCCACTTCATTCGCACATATACCCATATCCCACATGCATGACCTATATGAAGCCTGTTGACTGGATTTGTTTTTTGTGACAGGTGTCCTTTCTTCAGCAGGAAAGAAATGTATGATGCGCGAAGAAAAGAAGAAAAAAAAAGTAATCGCATTATAGAAGCTCAAACGGTAAAAGAGAACGAAGAGCAAAGAAAAACAGACAAAGAAAAGAAAGGAAAAAATAAAAATCCTTTTTTATGAGTGTCACTGGGATGCATGATGAAATAACGGTTTTTTAGTTGATGCATAGCGCACATTTGCTCAGCAATTGCAGGAAGGGTAAATTGTATTCTGGTTGGTATTTATACATGAATGGGGACGATATCCGCTAAATATGATGTGGTTGATTTTGTTATAGCAGTAGCAGCAATAGGTCACTAGAAAGTCAGCGACGACGGCTGGATATGGATGCGGTTGTGGGTGTGAATCTTGTCTTCATTCATACTCACACCCACGCCTGCACTCACACAGTGCCTGCAGCAACCCCCGCACTCACGCTCTTCTTCAACTGAAAGTTCTTAAAACTTTGTTGATGATCGATACTGATAATTTCGTTGATATTTAGTCTAAATTTCATGAATAAAAATTTTCCAAAAGTCACTTTATTTTTTTTCGTGCCGTATTGGATACGTTATGTTGCGATTTTGTATAAAAGAAAACTATCGAAAAGTGCCATCATATTGTTTTATTGATTAGTTTGTTGTCATATCAACAGATTATTTGGCAAGAAATTAAATGTAAATTGACACATATTTATTTTTTTTAAACTTTTTCCTTTGTATTTTCAAAGAAATAAATGGTCAAGGGAAGTGAGCCAAACATGCCAACCAAAGAAATGTGGTTCACTTCATATAAAGAAAATCGACCAATCAAAATGCGAGTCCTTAGTTTACCACGATCGAACCTTTTTTTCGAAAACAGAACAATATAGTGCTCACGACCCGAAAGTGCCATTCCCAAAACAGAACAATATAGTGCTCACGACCCGAAAGTGCCATTCCCAAAACAGAACAATCCTACTCACAACCCGGAAATGCCATTCCCATAACAGAACAATAGTACTCATAACCCAGAAGTGTCATTCCCAAAACAGGACAATGATATTTTGATGCCGGAAGTACCATTCCCGTAACAGAACAATTGTGTTCTGTTATGGGAATGGCACTTCCGGGTTGCGAGTACTATTGTTCGGTTTTTGGGAATGACACTTCCGGGTTATGAGTATTATTGTTCTGTTATGGGGATGGCACTTCCGGTATCAGAGTACTATATATTTAAAATGGGTATAATATGGACTAATAGACTCAACTTTGGCTCACTTCATATGACCTAAAAATGGTAAAGTATGGATTTTGGACTACAGTTTGGATAGCGCCAACTTTGGTTCACTTCACGTGACCGAAATAAATTTAATTGTAGAATAATTAACAGTGACATCTATTAATCAAAATAGAACTTGGAAGATCGTTTTTTGTTTTGTATTAATCCAGTTCCGACCAGGGTTTCTAATGGCAAGTGTACACAGCAGAAGCAAAATGTACAAACATTTGCATGTTTGAAAATACACGCTGCTGTACACTTGTCTTAAAAAGCAGAGTGTACATTGTACACTTTGCAAATGAGATTTTAAATGAATTTTTTATCTCAAAAATTATATGTAAACGATGATTCGATTCTGGTCTATTTTTCATTTTTTCTATTCATTGGCTGACATCCTTTCTCTTCGTAATTTTTTTTCTTTTCAGATTTATATTGACTCGTTCCCGATACTGATGTGATAGCTGCAGAAAAAAAATCAAAAATTGCAATATTCAACTTAGTTTTCTTCAAATCATACCAGTTTTCATGATGATGAAGAGGATCATGACAACTTTGATAATTTTTCTGGTTATTTAGAATTTTGAAAAATAATAAATCAAGGTTCTTATGCTGATGTGCTTTCATAATGCTATACTTTCGTGCAGTGAATCGTCCTAAATGAATCACACACAGATTGCTTTTTCCTTGCTTTCTATTTACGTATCTATTATTATTCTCTATTTTTTACTGGGTAAAACAGATTTGAAAATGTTTTTCCCATTTTCTTCTTATAATATGCAGCGTAAGCACCGTACATTTTGTACACTTTGCTAATGAAAACAAATGCAAATGTACACAGTGCTCATTTAAAACAGCGTGTACTGTACATTTTATTTTAGATTTCCATTAGAAACACTGGTTCCGACAATACACGATGGAAAAACGTATGAGCACAACGAGGTTATATCATAGGTCAGATTCAGGTGGGAATCATATTTTTTTCTATATACGTACGTATATGTATCTATTCTTTTTACCTTCGATAGCCATCGACATAAAAGCGCGAAAACGTGTTGCAGAACTTTATAAATTAACTGATGAAATAACCAATGCTTCTAATGAAATAAATGAAATATATGCCAATAAAATCTATCGAAAATATAGACGGTTATTAGCAGTTAATGCAAAACTAAAAAAACAATTACGTCAATATCATTGTCCAGGTTGTAAATGTATCATTCTATCAAATGGAGATGTACAACAAGATAGAAAAGAAGAACAAGATTATCATGATAATGATGATAGTGAAAGTTCTATCATTGTTGCAGAGGATCAAGAGTATCAATCAAAACAAAAATCTTCTACATCATCTCTGACCTCACATTCTATAATAAAACGAAGCAGAAACAACAAAAATCGTTAGTTTAGTTTAATTTTTTAGTTTATTGATATTTTTTCAAAGGTTGGTTTTTTTAGTTCGTATTATATGCGATATTGAAGATACAGCAAATTTTGATGGCAATGACAGTCGATTTACCAGTAAGTTCATACGATGTTTAAAGACGAAAAAAAAGCAAAAGATGACTTTTGATTAGAAACAACGTGCGATAATAATTATAATGATTGTCATGAAGGCGACGATAGTGATAATGTCAATGGTAGTGATACTATGAATGATGAAAACAATGAAGATAAACTATTCATGACGATAGATCCATATGAATTTGAAACAACAAATGATGATAATCAATCAGAACATGAAATTGAAGAAGAAGGTAATGATTTTTTTTTCAGAAAGTCAATAAAAAAGTCTCTTTGAGTTTTATGTACTATTCTTATTATTACAAATAAGCACTTTTATCAGACGAGAGAAAACATTCGTTTGTTTTATTAGCTTTCTAAAAGTAATCGGCTAGAGGATAGGTATACTTATTATTAGGATTTTGTGTCGATACTATAGTTCATACAAATTCCAATGAATTATGAATGACTTAGGAAGATTTCATTGACATAAACATCTCAATAAGATTAGCCTGTATGAGCATTTTCGAACAAAATATGTACAAGATATAAAAGTTGCAATATTTTGAAATTATTTACGCAAGTTAAGTCACTTATAGTGTACATGTATATAGAATTTCAAGTCAAAATTCGATATCTCATAAGGAGTAAGTTGTAAAAATGAGGCCTTTTTTAGACGTTCATAGGATATTAAAATAAACATTGTACACATGTTCTTGACTAGAGATGTACAGGACTTAGATTGTAAATTAGAAATTTCTAAGTGGAAAGAAGAAGTGGTTCAAATTAAGAACAGATCTATAAAACAAATTGTTCTATTATGATTTAATATTTTATCTAACTATATCTTTATGAATCCATCAAAATTTGAGTATTAAGCCAAAATAAAATAGACTACACTCCGTTGAATAATAGTTCATAAATTCCTCAAATTTTATTATATGTAATGTATATTTTATTTTTTACTTATAGCTGATAGAGATATTGATCAAAATGAAGAGAAAGATGATGAAACAACTCGTTTACCAGTAATTTTACAAAATATTATTCGACAAAAAGCTAAAAAAAATAATAATGCTAAATCTTATTTACTACAAATTCCTCGTTATCCAGCACTGTGTGAATTTCTTTGTGATAAATCTCATACGTCATTTAATCGTCGTCCGAGTGGAGCTCAAGTTCGTTCACTTATTGTAAACCATTTAAGTCAACATTTAGCTAATGATGTCAAAATGCGTATACGTCTATGTGATGAATTACGTGAGATATATCGATCATACATGAGAACATTTATGAATAATCCACATACATCCGGTACTGAATATATCTTTTCATAAATAGAGATGACTTATGATTAAGAAAAAATCCTGTATAAAATTATACAATTATGTTTCTTTTATTTTTGGCCTAATATTTTTTTTTTGGTCTTTTGTACAAATGGTCAATTAACTTATTGGTATAAAAAAATAAAGATAAAGAAATTATATTGTAAATTGTAATAAGTTTGTTTTGTAATTCTGAAATGCGCTTAGTCGTCGATATAATCTTTTCTTTTTTCTTTTCTTTTTTGGAAAAATATTATATGAAATAAATAATCAAGAAATAATATTCATAAGGGTGTGGGTGTACACAAGAACTATCCCCACACTCACACACTCGCACCCGCACCCACACCCTGAATTCCTCGTTCAATCAGATTTTGAGGAGCTCGTGCAGTTCAATAAACGTTGTTTCCTCGACTGAAGGGAGGGTCATTTGAAAAAAATATAGTCTGTTTGCTTGTCGTCGGATCAACTATCAAACATCAAAACACGTAATAATATGACGCAGTTGAGTATGCCTATTATGTATTTTTCTTGATACATTTTCATTAAAAGATTAATTTTTGGTCATATATTTTAGACATGAAACCAGTAAATACATTTTTCTAACTATTGTGCTGCACAAGAGAGAATTCCACGGCACTATTTTTGAGGATGCTTAGCTATATAAGCAGTCAAGGCAAAACGTGATTTTAATTCTGAGAATAATTAAAACTCTAAGTTTACTATACTATTACAAATTAGGATCATAGTATTGTTATGTGATGTTGACATCAGTTATTTTAGAGAAATAAAATAAAATGATATGTAAATAAATTCAAGTCTTCAGTCGAGGGCTAAGCGAGTCGAAGCGACGAGCGTTACTTGTTGAGTAAATTGTTGTGAAGTTCTTCAGCTAGATCAAATTGACCTACTTTAAGCATTAGTTGGGCAATTCGATTCCATCCGATTCCGTCGATTTGCTCTCGCATGCCTTGAGTAAGAGCAGCCAGTTCTGGATCATCGTCTGCTGTAAGAGTTAATTGAAATTCCCATAGGCGATTGTTGCCGACTGCTTGTTTAATTTCACCAACACGAAAAACCGTGCGTGTTGAAAAGAGAATTTCGTGTTGTTGTGGATTAGCACTGCATTTGTCAATGAGGGCGCATGGGATAGTTGGAATTGATACTTTGCTCGGATCAATTGTCATAATAAAGAGAACACTCACATGGTCTTCATATTTATGCAATGCATCTTGTACGTATTCCATAGCTACTTCTTTTTGTGTACTAGCCAACAAGAAGTTGTTGAACGAGAGAAGTCTACTTTTTTTAGTGAGTAATTGTTCAAAGTCCTCTGGAGAATATTCCTGACCACGATACACGATAAATGGTTTCATATGTGTACTTGATTGTTCGTTACACAGTTGTTCTAATTGTCGATGTAAACTGCGAATGAAAAAGCCCATTTTTATCATGGTCTCCATGTCCAATGATTGTAATGCCTGATCGAGCATGCTGCGAAGGAAAATTGCAGAAGTATACCACCAGATTGGCGATTTCTGATGGTATTCACGTTGAAAGTTCTTTAATTCAGCTTCAGAAATACCTTCACTACGGCAGTGTAGGAAACCAGATCATTTAAGGGTTTTGTATCGTCTTCATCAATTTCTAATAAGAATTCTTTGAATAGTAGTGAATACAGATACACTGAAAAAAAATATGGTACCATACAAAACTTACGCATGGTTCCAAATTTTGTAACAAAATCGAAACTCTTCAGGGTTTCGTAAATATTCCTTTTTTTTGATTTTACAAAAAAATAGTTCATTAGGACGATGTTTCCACTTGAGTCGGTATCCTAGTAATAAGTTCATGTACCGTACAACAGTAAGATGTTATAGCGAACTACTTTTTATCGAAAATAGAAATTTGGAAAAAGGTTTCATAAAAAACCCTACATACCTCACAATGATTGTAAGTGGTCGAAAAAGCATTTTCAAAGCTTTTCTTATTTGAGTAAAAAACCTTAAATGGTTCGGATTTCGTTACAGAAATCGGGACCTTTCTAGGTTTCGTAATGTGCTCAAAAAACTTTTTAGGTTTCGCAACATGGTGAAAAACTATTTGAGGTTTCGTAGCAGTCCAAGTGATTTAGTATCGTACCTTTTTTTTTAGTGTAGGATGCTCCTAATTGGTCGACATTTTCTGAACTAAGTTCTGCTGTTGCTGCCATTATCTGTTTATCTATTTTCAATAAAATTTTTACTATGTGGCAGACAATCAATGATAGGGTGTGGGTATGTGTGGTGTGTGGGTGTGGCTGGGTGTGGGTGTGGGTGTACGGTGTGGCTGTGACTGTGGGTGTGGGTACGTACATTGTGTTTACTCACACTCACACCCACACGCACATTCACACTCTCACCCACACCCACAAACACACCCATACCATCGATGAAAGTATCTCCACTGTCTAGAGAAGTACTTATCACATGACTGAATATCAGCTATTGTCTTCAGTTGAGTCTGCAAGAGTTCGCATTGAATGCCTTCGTCGAAAGCTTCTACAAAACTTGTGGAATCAGTTTGTCCTGACCAAGTAACCAAAAATAAAAGACAACTTTCTTGGACAAATGGTCATAAAACTCCTTCTGCACAATATTTAATATGAAATTTCATCAGTTTTTCCGATTTACTACAGGTCACATGAATATTTTATGTTTTATGAATTATTTGTGACACCCTGGGACCTAATCTTCTTGATGTTTCTTGTAAACACACAAACGCTGAGCCTACAATCTTACCATATATACTTAAGATAGGCATGATTGTATGTGAATGTATAATGGCACTGCAAAGTGACACGACACAAAGTTGCTTTCTCATCCGAGATTGAAAGAGTACGTGTCGAAGATACTTGATATTCGAAAGCACTTTGATCAGCATTTAGAATATGTGTAGATTAGAGTACTGCACAGGTACAACTTTTCGTACCCGTACCCGACCTGAAAAAGAATTATTTACCCGTACCCTACCCCTACCCGTTAGTTTCGTACCCGTACCCTACCCGTGCCCGTTGATTTGGTACCCGTACCCGTTATTTTTAGTACCCGTACCCGTTATTTTAGTGCGCGTACCCTACTCGTATCTTCTCTTACTCGTGACCGTAACTTCAATATTCACAATTGATTGAAACTTTATTATATTTTTGACTAGTAAAATGAGTTGTAATTTTAGGTGCTATAACAGATCTTATTTTACAATTTTCATAATGAAGCTTAAGTGTTTTAGAACCAGTTTTTTGTGCATCGCAAGATAGAATTGTATTACACTGAATACATATTACAAAAGGAATAATATTTTCTTTTTCATCTTGAACACGTTTGAATGACTGCTACCGTCCAGCACTAGGACCTGTTGGTTTATCACAAGACTTAAATTCACCATCATCTAACTTTTTTTTTAATTGAATCTTTATCGATCACAGACATAATTAATATACCAAAATCCACAAAAAACTCAATATATCAAGATGAAATAAAGTGTCTATAAATGAAAGTATTTATCATTTTCTTCGAACGGTTTCATATACATCGTTGATAGTTTCACGGAACGACCAATCATCTATGTGATCAAGTATGTCGCTACTAAACGGTAACATTAAAGTTGAGTATAACGGTTCTTACCCGTACCCTACCTGTACCCGTTAATGTCATACCCGTACCCAGGCACGGGTACTCGACCCGCGGGTTGCAGTACTCTAGTGTAGATTTAACTCGAGCAATACCTTGCTTAGCCTTGTGGAGACATATCTTCTCAACATTAATTATTTGTTCTCGATCATCCATAGAATTTTTTGTGACAAACTTGGTTACTTTTCTTGATGTAATATGATGATGAAATTTGAAGTTAAATACCCAAAAAGAAGATTCAATAAAGTTGAGCAAATCTATCTCTCGTGCTTTTCTGATGGCAAATCGTCTCAAATTTCGATCATGAATTGGTAAACATTTGCTTCGTGCTTGAGTAAGCTTATTTAGTATGAATCAATCAAGCTATTCCAATTTTTGACGTTTGGTTCCTTGTTGTCTGGCGTATTTTATGATTCTTTTTAGCTGCTTTTTATCCTTGATCAAATAATACCGTCATTTGACCGTCGAACACTAGCGAGTATTTGCAAATTGTACAATTTCATGGATTGTTTGATAGAAATAAGAATGGTCACTGACGCGCAAGTTTCTTCATCTACACTTAGTTCAGTTGTATAGGTTTAATCGTTATCATCATAATCTTCGATTTCCAACGTGTTATCACCTTCAATCATTTCGAATGAAGTTGCAAGTCACTGCAATATTGCACAGAGTTGATCGGTTGTTGTATAATATTGAGAAGATGGTTCATTTTCTTTACAATCGGGATGATTGAAGACAATAAAAGTATGCCTTAGATGTAACACCGTACTGTCCAGTTTTGGATAGTTTCTGAAGAAGAACAGTCAGCTTGACTTTCTGCATGGCAGATCACTCGGACCTCCGTCAGACTCGGCTAAATTTTGAGACTTTAGCCTAATCTGATTCATTCATATAATATTGAACCAGACTAACAGACCAGGTCACAGTTGTTGGCCTATGTGAGACGTAATATTATTTTCCATAGCTCTAATATAACTTGAAACATAGGATGGCGCCAATAGGTCATGATTCTATGAGAAAATGGATGTAGGTCATCTCTTCACACATAGTCACCTCTACTCATTCCACACGCGCGTACATACATAGTTATATGTATGGATTTTCAATTACTCTTTTCATCATATACCATAACACCAAATCATCGTGATATCTAGTTTTTCTATTAAATATTCGAGACCAACTTCGATTCATTTTACCAATTAAAAGCATGACATAGACAGTCTTCAACTCCTATCAATTTCGACTGAATAAGACATTGAAGAATTTAATGACAGCTTTTACTTTGAAAAAATCAAGATTTGGACAATTTTTTCACGACTTTGAAATGTTCACCATCGATGACAGCGTTGCAGGAAGATAAGAGGAAGAGGTGAGATATCTCTCTTCAGAATGTTTTAAAAGCTGCTGCTAAAGGTGATTCCACAGAAGGAATGAGTGTACTCTGCCCCCTGACAAAGAATCATGGCGCTGCCGTTATATATCATATTAGTTGTCTGCTTCTATTTCTCCATTATATTTCTTTATACCATTGAATTGATCAAATACAAAGTACAAACATAAATAAACAACCTTGAATCACTCGTACAAGACATGATTAGTGTGTAAGTTTTTTTGTATAACACTTTATTGTCATTGATTGAGAATATTCATTTATCAATATTATACATCTCATGCATCCTAACATATCAAATTATGAAATGAAGAGTAAATCTGTAGATCAAGAACACTGCAGTACCTGCATCCTTTGATGTATCCTGATAATTAGGTCGATTAATGTAGGAAGTGTCGTCAATCTTCGAAAGTGTTTTTTTCCGAATTCATATTTTGTAATATTTCTAAAAACAATGGCTTTGATACCTGCTATCACTCACAATGAAATGTGCGACATCTTTCCATCTATGACGCTTATT